>CM046424.1:46867216-47063352 GCA_025506505.1 Flaveria sonorensis | reverse complement strand
ATAGTTTTTAACTACTAAACACAATATTATTAATCACAAATAACAATCATGCATAATTCCCATTTATCACAAAACACACGAAATAAATATGCACGTTTTCACGGTACGCGATAAAATTACAGTTAACATTCAAATCATATAAGCATAATAATAATCACATTGTTAACTTATTATCATCAATTTAACATTCTGATTATTGTTAATCACCAACGTTCCATGACAACTAGTGTGTGTGCACGACACGTGTATGCAAGACTTAACGGAACAAACGGAGTTTGGTAACGGAAAATTACCGGATGTCACACTAACCTCCGCCCTTGAATTCCAACTGATGCCAAATTTCTGGGTTCGTAATCCAAGTTTTCAGCATGACGTGGAAGGGAGCCGTCATAGCAAAGAGGAACGGTTTTCAGTGGAATGAAGTAATCACACTAATTATGTGGAAGAGTGGATTGAAGATCAAGTTGATATGGACGAACCAAATCAACACTATTTTGAGGAGTACGGTAACCAACCGGGCTATCGAAACCGTCAACCAAATTGGGATCAGGGTGGTTATGCTCAAACACCCATTCGCAGCAATGTTGAAGGTCAACCGTTTAATGGCATACCGGCCAATCTAGGAGCGCAACATTATGTACCAGCACATGGTGTGGATAGTCACTTTCGTCCCGCCATTGCCATCAATTCATCTCCTATAGTTTTACCAACACAAAGGGGACGAGCTTTTGAAGTCCGACCACAATGCTTGGGAATTCTCCCTCACTTCCATGTTATGGCAACCGGAGAACCCTATTTGCATATATCCGAGATTGAGGCATCATGTAGCACCATTAGTGGCCAAGGCTTTTCACCAGATGAAGTTAAATTGGTCATATTCCAATTTACCCTTAAAGACAAGGCCAAAAAATGGTTCCCATCTCTACCATCTACAAGTATTCACATATGGGTACAAATGCAACAATAATTCTTGGATGAATACTCAGAGGACAAGTGATGCAAGGCGAGCCATTCGAGGATTTACACAACAATCAGGTGAACAGTTTCATGAAGCTTTTCACCGATTCAAAGAGATGCTAAGAACTTGTCCACATCATGGCATAGCTAAGTGGGAGTTGATTTTAGCATTCTATGATGGGCTATCACCGAAGGATGCTAGAGATGTAAATTCCACAAGTGCAGGAACGTTCACCTTAAACCGTGAGGATGATGATTGGTATATTCTTGAAAGGATGAGTGTAATCTCAAAGAAGAGTGCACAATCAAGTAGGAGGTCAAGGGGTGCAAACATTATGAATGATCATGTGGCCATGGATATAATTGCGGTTCTAGAACGAGAAATTGCAAGCCTTAAAGTTGGAAAGAGTGGTGTGGTGAACATATCTAGTGAGTATGAAGTGGTAACATGTGCAATGACATTGGCCTCACATGCTACTTGAATTTGGGGAAGAGTGAAAGTGTACATCAATTACAAGGCCAAGGAGAAAGGAAGACATACGACATGAATTCCAACACTTATCATCTCGGTCTTAGAAATCACCCAAATCTTAGATATGGTAACAATACTAATCAATTGAATCCTCATTTTCAGGTACCAAATCAAGGAAGAAACCAATATCAAGGCCAACAACAAGAATACAATCAAGGCGGTTATCAAAGGAACAACTACAATCAAAGAAACTACCAATAAGGTGTTCAATATAATCAAAGGAATCAACAACATCAACAAGGTGCTTCTACTAATAATGGCAATGACAATGCAATTTTGTCAGCAATTTGAGATCTTGCAAAGGAGATGAAAGAGTTTAAGCAATTTAGAGAGGTACAAGAAAAGACCAATGAGGCCATTGCAAAGCAACTTGGACAATTAGCTGAGCAATGGTCCGAACGAGAACCGGGGAAGTTTCCAAGTGATACAACAAAGAACCCTCAACATCAAGCCTCAAGTTCAAAGAATGTGTACATCAATTTGGTTAGTCTCCTTCCTAAATTGAATATATTGATTATGATTTAACCTCTACTCTTCAAGTAGTTATAGGTAATGATAAGGAAGTAGATGAAGAAGAAGGAAGTGACTCAGGAGCATCAATTATTCCTATTCAAGTTGGGAAATTTAAAATCAAGCAGGCACTTTTGGATACGGAGCTAGTGTGAGCATCCTTCTGGGAGTTTGTATGACCAATATGACTTTGGTCCATTACATGAAACTGACAAAATAGTGGTACTTGCTGATTTGACATGGAAACACAACTCGGGGGATGGTAAGGATGTGATAATCAAGTTAGGAGAGTTCTACTACCCTGTAACTTTATGGTACTTGATTATGCACCAGTAAGGACGAATGAGCAACCAAATGTAATTTTAGGACGACCATTCTTGGCAACAACCAAAACTCAAATCAATTGCCGAGATGGAATCATCGACATGACATTCAAAAGCCATAAGTTTTTCTTCAATGTGTTTTTAAAATCAATTACATATGTAGTTAACAATGATTGTTCTATATCAGATGCTACTAACGAGTGTGCTCCTCCTTACATTTCACATGTAAGCGAGGATATCACCAAGAAGAATGGTTTTGATCCTTACAGGTTTGAGCTTGATAATGTGGAAAAGGAGGAGAATGTGAAGGTGGAGCCACAAAGGAATGAAAATTCGAGACGAAAGGTTAAGATGGGTAAACCAGTGGATCATAAGAATCAAGGATTAAAGAAACAATGTTTGGCCAAAGCTTGAGTGAACAAGAAAATCTACCAAGATGGGATAAGCAATTCTTTCAAGATAAATTTGAAGAGAAGCACCCAATTTGACCACCATAAGTGGTCTCAGGTAAGGTCCGGCTGAAGACCTAAAACTTAGTGCTTACTGGAGGTAACCCAAGAACTTTGTGGGTGTGTTCACTAGAAACCCTCACGAGACTACAACTCGTCCACTCGGGTCACCGAGGGTTTTAAAGGCTTGTTGCATACGGTAAATGCAATCGTGATCCTACGAAAGTGAGTTTCAACTTTTTATTAGTTTTGTTTTTTTTCTTCTTTGGTTTGCTTTGTTTTGTTTTGATAGTCAATCATAAGACGTAAGCACTCAAGTGTGGGGAGACACAAGTCGGTTAATGAAGGCTCTCACTAACGATCAGATTCATGTGCTCTTTCCACTACTTTGGTTTTGAACAATATTCTTTTCATGCTTTCATTAAAATTAATTAATAATATGTCAGGATGGGGCATACTAGTCTCCTTTCACAATGAATTGTCTTGTTAGCAATAATAGGAATGAAATTAAGAATCTACTTCCCTATGTTATAAAAATATCAATTGTGACTACCATACATTGAGGACAATGTATCTCAAGTGTGGGGATGTTGAGGGAAGAATTGAAAAAATTGAACCTTTTTGAAAAATAAATCTTCTAATAAGCTTAATTGTGCATGAGACCTAAATTTTTTTTCATTTTTCATACATGGTTAATTATCACTGTTTGTGCATGTATAGATCCCTTGGCATGCTTGTTGTGAAATTATAGTAAGCCACTCCTATCATGAGCTTTTATAAAATTAGGTAGAATTCTTAGAAGGCATAACGAACCGGATTGTAGATGACATATGTGCTTCACATTTTAACCCTTTCCTACCGTTTCCATGAGAATTTGATCCTAATTGAGCAATTCATAGCATATGTTTATTTGCTTATATTTTTGCATAATGAGGGAAACCATAATTTGCATTAAGTTAGAACTGGGTAATTGAAGTGTGTCAAGATCATGAACAATATATGCATAAATGTGATAGAGGTATAGGAATGAACCATTTGCTTAAAACCTTTTTTTGAACCCCTTACATTGATAATTTTCTTTAGACACCATGTTGAGCCCCAACTTATCGTTTGAATAACCCAACACAATAAGCCTATAAAGCCTTAACTTTTTTATGAAACATAGGGTGGTGAAGTCTAATTCAAGATATGTTTAGAAGTGTTGTTTCAGTAATAGTTTAATAATAGTATGATTGGTTGTGAATATGAAAAAAAATGAAAGAAAATAAAAAAAAAGAAGAAAAAAGCTAATATGAGGTCAAAATGACCAAGATATGAAGCAACAAAAATAGTGTGAGAATGTTGTGATATGATTACTATTAGAGGATAGAAATTGATACACATCACATCTAGCATGTTTAAATTGGATTTCATTCACCGTTAGCCACTCTAAAAATCCCTATTCTATCCCACCTTAAACCTTATCCTAACATTACAACCCATAAAAGATCTCTTGATTTATGTATTATATTGTGTTAATTGATGGCGATATGATTAATACACGACCTTATGATGAAGATGTACAGTCTTAGTTTGAGAGTTCCAAATATACTAGTATATAATCACCAGTCCACAAAACAAACCTAGAGGAGTGTTCATTTTAAGGAATGTGAATGCATGTATGTTTGAAGCAAAAGGTGAAGTTATGCCAACTAAGGTGATTCTAAGTTTAAAACATGAATGATATTACATGTTGGGTTGTGAATCTTACATGATGAAAGTTTAAAAGTAAGTATGCCTTGTGACCTCAACTTATACAAAGTTGTGATAACTTAGCATGTTTGATTAAATAAGGGGAATTGCACAAGTAAGTTTGTTTGAGGATAAACAAAAGGTTAAGTGTTAGGATGTGATCGCGTGGGAATAATTCAGTGTTTAATTAACCTAAATACATGATTTTACATCATGATAAGTGTAGACAAGTTCACGTTGTTTATGTTTTGATTCGTAGGTGGTTGGAGCTAAAGAAGGTCTATTTTGAGAGAAAAATGAGCAAAATATGGAACTACAAGGTTTGAAGCTGAAAAAATAAAGAAAGTTCACAAAAATGGCCCAGAAAACCCTAAACCTGCTTATGATACGCCAGGTATGGGCGTATCATACGCGGGCAGCGTATTGGGGGCATATTTGTGGCCGTATTTGACAAAAATTATAGAAGGGGGGCGTATGATACGCCACCCCTAGGTGTATCATACGCCGGTATGCAACCAACTTCCGGATTTTGTGGAATTTCAAGCTACTTAAACATAATTCAACCCTAATTCAGGGAGGACTTTTCCAAGCTCGAATCTTGACAATTCTAAGGCAATTTTTTGTGTTCCTAGGCTCCCAAAGTCATCCACAAACATTCTACAAATCAAGATTGAAGATTCAATGAAGACCATGAGTGGCTAAGTTCTTGTTGATTGCTTTTGGGAGTACAATTCATGTTAAGTGAAATAATTGATATGTTTGATTAGGGTTTTTTGTATTAAAAAATGGATTAGTGAATGAAATTTTATGTTTTGATTTAGTTAAAAGGTTTACTTATAAATAAAGTTGTGTGCTTGATTATCAGGTTTTGGTTTCCTTGCATTGTGAGCTCATTAAGAAAAGTAGACAACGTGATATAGGTGAATTAGTAACTTTGTGAATAAACGAGTCTTAAAAGATTGTTCATTTGTTACTACTTAATCAAAATCTAAAATCTTAAAGTATTGTTTCTTACAAACCCTAATTTAAAAGTATCACTTGTGGATCTTGCGGATTGGAAAACCGGAAGAATTGTTTGTCATTATTTAAATAAATTTGTTTCAAAGTTCTTTGCTTTATGCACGTTTGTTCATTCATTCATCCAAAGTTTTAATTTTTAATTATAAGATTTGTGTCTTTAAGTTAACTGAGTCATAGTCATTTGGCAAGGCTGTTCGCTTGGGGGCACTACCCCCCAAAAATATGGAGTCTTTTAGTTCAAACGCCCCCTTAACTCTGATCATATCCATCTTGTCTGTAGCCACCAAGTTTCGCGGTTCACATTCGGGGGGTTGAAAGACTCCTTACTAACCCCTTATCGGTCGGAGAATGCTAGCTCTTAAAGCTACAGTTTCCATGATCTTTTAAGATATTTCTTGTTTAAACCTTTTTATGTGCTCTCTCTCCTCTTTCAGGTGCTCTTTCTCTTTTGTCATGTGCTCTCTCTTCTGTCATGTTCTTAAAGAACTGAAACTAAACTTAAAGGATCGATCTTTTGAGTATTCAAAACAGAAAGATTAAGGTTTGAGTTTTATGTCTGAAATCTAGTAACTCCTTTTTTAGGACCAACGTGAAAATAAAGATTGATCTTTTGAGTTTTCAAAATAACAAGATTAATATTTTGAGTTTCCAAAAAAAGGATTGATGCATTTAATTTTTATATCTGAAAAACCACTTGTATTGACTTTTTTTTGTTTTATTTCCTTGTTTTATTGCCTTTTTTGGTTAAAAAGTATTTTACGACCATCTTGACTTAAGACCATATGGTATATTTTAATATCAATACAGGTACCCATTTAAGACCCGTGAAAAAACAGTTTTAAAGTCCGTAAATATTCTATAAAAAAGAAGGTGCATCATAATTAATACCAACCCCGGAACATAAATCCAAACTATCGTTGTATGTGGGCCTGCGCTTACTCCGTTCACCTCCCCAGGGTAGAGAGAGCTGTTTTTTTTTAATTTTTTGTCGGTTTTCTGTATACCCTATGGTAGGGGAACTAGCAGCAATAGCAGGTGTAGCCAGGAAAGGCTCTTCTTCCCTGACGGCTAGAAAGGATAAACGATTTCATATCTCTCTCCTTCTGGATATAGTGGGGAAAGAAGACTGTCTTTCCTAGTGGTTAACCTATAGTTACTTTGTCATTGAAAGCTGGCTGAAATAAGGGCTTCCTTCCATGGCCAAAAATGGAGGGGGCCCAGTGCCTAAAAGCCAACTAAGGGAGGCAAAGGAACAAAGTCTGTCTAACCTTCGACTTTGCAATTCATTTACGATTAAGCAAGGACTCAACCTTACCGAAGAGGGCTAAGGGGTCCGGGGGAGGGGGAGATGAAATCTCACAACTCCAACAATTTTAAAAAATATTCTTATTTCTAAATTCTAAAGGAATTCCCTCATAATCTATTGCTTGTTGTAATTATTATTTGTTAGAAAAAGAGATTTACAGCTATACAAATACACAAAACTACAAATAACATTACAAAATCATAGATCAGAAATTTATATTAATAACCTCAATAAATACAATATCTATTTTCTACACACAAGAATGGCATCTTTTGATGAATATCTTGATCGGGAGTGGACACATAATTTAATAAAACAGTAAATAAATAAAACAGTAAATAAATAAACAAACCATGAACCCACGTTCTTGCATGTGACCGCAACCGACCATAATGAAGAAGAAAGGCTTCCTAGTTGACTTTAGACAAGCTTAACAACTCACATTCACTCCCTTAAGCTTGGCTTGTATCACCAAGGTCTTCAATGCCCAATAGGTTACTCATCTCCTTAAACTTCACCCGTGGTAATTGTAAGGCTCCGTTTCCGGAACACTTACAAATTGGACCGTCATAGCATAAAACATTTTAAAACATACATTACTTTTGTAGCGGAATTCAAAAACTTTCATTTATAATTAACACATGTCATTTCATTACATTACATCATTCATTTACATAACAAAGTACAATAACATGTTAAAATATGGATGCCAGCCTCAAAACGCTCTCAGTAGCTTATGCATCCATGCCTGCAACTCCTCAGCATCAACAAAATACCTGCCAACTATTATGCATACAAAAATTCAGTGACACTGAGTGAGTTCTAGTTTTATAAATAAAATACTTTACTTTCTTTGAAAACCAAAACTTTGCATTCGTTCGTGGTCACACAACATACGTACACATTGCTAATAATTATTATCTTCATTACCGTTCATTCATTCCTTCTTTCATTCATTATTATCGTACACCTTCATATGCATCCAGTCACATATAATACCCCCGTCTCCTAACGAAGACAGTACCAGGGTACACGACAAGGATCCCCTTTGAGTCAATCTCAAGGATTGAACTCCCTTCGAGTCAATCTCAATGATTGAACTCCCTTCGAGTCAATCTCAATGATTACACTCCCTTCGAGTCAATCTAAATGATTGAACTCCCTTCAAGTCTATCTCAAGGATAGGCTCCCCATGTGCATCCTTCGGGTTAGCTAAACCGCACACAGTTGAGCTAACGACAACATGGTTGTGCACCTCCCTTCAATTTGCTTGCAAGGCTTTCATTCATTCGTTACGTTCCAATTTTTATTATCATTATCTTTCACTTCGTTACATAATACTTTACATTCATTCATTCATACGTCATACCATGCAAAGTCATAACATAATACATACGTTTTGAAAACTGTTTAAACATGGAAATATAACACATACAACAGCAACAATTACATCATCATCAACATCATCACATCATAACAGAACCTATCTTAACCAACTACCTCATAAAATCCTCAGGAAATCCTAATTCCAAGATGAAGCACATTTGAACATTTTAGGCGCATGAGCATAAAAATTCTAAGTAAAAATAGTCTGGGCGCTTAAGCACTCTGAAGGCGCGTGAGCCCTGCTTAGGCGCTTTTCCACTATGCAGGCGTGTGAGCCCTGCTTACACGCTTTTCCAATATGCAGGCGCATGAGCCCTGCTTAGGCGCTTTTCTACTATGCAGGCGCATGAGCCCTGCTTAGGCGCATTAACACATAGGCGCAGGAACAATTTCAGGTGCATTAGCACTATTCGGGCGCATGACCTTTACTTAGGCGCATGAGCAACACTTCTGGGCGCATGACTACTATTTGGGCGCATGACCTTGGACGCATGACCAACACCTAGTCATTTAGTAGTAGGCGCATGAGAACATTCTGAAATTATTATCTATGCTACAAACAACGCCCGAACACCAATCTAACACTTCCTAACACAGATCTATCATACTAAAGGAACTTAAACATGCTAAACATCATGCCTAACCCAAAAACAAACTCTAAAACATACATATACAAAACATCAGTTGAACAACATGCTGAAACACACGGTAGTTTTTAAAAATCTTTTACTCGGTATGCATAACAGCCCCAAAACTTAGAAAATCATTAAAAGAGGGTTCTAGAAACTCACCTGTAGCAAATCTTCAAGCAACACACTTCCACCTACGAATTCAGCTCCTAAAACCCATGAAAACAAGCACTAAACACCAAGATTCTCGGTCTAGAACTCAAAAACCCAGCTGAAACCGAACATAAGTTCAAGGAAACTCACCTTTCGTAGCTTCTTCTTCCTCTCTCTCTCTCTCTCTAGAACCAGGATCTTCTCTTCTCTTCTTCTTTTCAACCGAGAATGGTGGGTGGAAAAAGGTAGTGTGCAGCCATGCTCTTTAAAACCTTAAAATAATAAGGTTTTGTACTTTGTACACTTTACCCCCTGCACTTGTGTCCATTATCTTTTCTTTCAATTTACTTTCCCTTCCTCTTCTTTTTAATAAAATTCGGGGTTTTACAAGTCCACCCCCCTTAAATAGGTTTTGTCCCCGAAACCTATCGCTTCTCGAACAGTCGTGGGTAATGTTGTCTCATCTCTTCCTTGATCTTATACGTAGGCTTGTTCCCCTTCTGGACTCCACTGTACTCGCACAAGTGAAACCACCATTCTGCTTAGCTCTTCTCTTCCTTCTATCAGAAATGGCCACCAGTTACTCCTCGTAATTAGGTCGTTTGTCCATCTCGGTATTCTTTAGTGGCACGATTGTATTCTCATTGATTGAGCACTTTCTTAGACGAGATACATGGAACGTCAGATGAATCCCACTTAACTCGTCGGGTAACTCCAGTCGATACGCTACTTCTCTTACCTGAGCAACGATTTGGAATAGCCCTATATACCTTGGTATTAGCTTTCCTTGATTTCTGATTCGGGTGATCCCCTTTCCAAGGTGAGGCCTTCATCATTATTCCATCATCATAGGTCGGCACCGATCTCTTGTCAGGCGCGATTGATCAAACCACCTTCTTACAACACTCGGTGTTTGCCTCATAGGCTGCTAGGCAATTCATCTTAAGGTGTATGCCTATCCACTTAAGTCTGTCCTGAAAAGTCTAGCAGGAAACACGTGCTCTCTCACTTCTATCGCGCCATCCTCTAGGGCATCAGGTAACCTAATGGAATTACCAATATCAATTTCTACATCGAAGGCTCATCGATCTTCCTACTCCTAGTGTGCAACTTAACACAAAGGCAGCAGGAACGAAACTACTACTAGCACCACAATCAAAGCATAGATGCACAAATTTAAATTACCAGAAACATACCTGACGTCAAGTCGAAGTCCGCTCTAGCCTCCTCTCGGTCAGGGAAAATGCTCTAACCTTCATCCTCTGTTCTCCTCATTTTGAACCCTTTTCCTTGCCTAGGAGCTTTCAGCCCTTGACTTCGTGCAGTCTCTGCTCCTGTGTCCACCCTCACCAAACCTGTAGCATCTCATCGCGCGACAATCCCTTTCCAGGTGGCCCTCCTTCCCGCATTGAAAGCAGAGATTCGATCCCCGCTTACATTCCCCTGCATGCCCCTTCCCACATTTCTTGCATGCCCTCACTTCCCCTGTTATCATCCTTCGATCATCTATCCTCACCTTCTTACCACCAGCCTCAAATCCACCATCATCATCCCGTCTTCCACTCCCATTCCTAACATAGCCCCGCTCCTCCACTTCGTCCGTTATCGCCACCGCCTCTCGCTCGTCGTACAACCTCCCCGCCAAATTGACCACCGACCTAAACGTACTTGGCCGGGCAGCGACCAGATGTCTGCGGATATCTGCCGGCAGACCTTGAATGTACCTCTTGATCTTTCGTGACACAGGCGTCACCTGATCTGGCACCAGCCTTGCCATCTCGTTGAACTTTGTCGTATACTGTTGGTGTGTCATCGTTCCCGCCTCCAACTGCATGAACTCTCTCTCAACTTTGTCAAGCTCCCTATGAGAGCAAAATTCCTCAATTACCAACCACTTCAGCTCCTTCCACCTCATCCTCCCGATTGCCCTGGTACCCTCGGTTTGGACAATGTTGTCCCACCAGCACAAGGTTGAATCCACAAACGAGTGGGTAGCAAACTTCACCTTCTGATCCTTGCGGCACTCGCTATTGTCCAGTACCGCCTCCATCTCCCTCACCCAACAATGGGCAGCAGCCGCACTCCAATTCCCATCAAACAAAAGGGGCCTACACCTTTGGAATGCTCCATAGCTGCATCCCTTCATTGTCTCCTGCACAGCTTCCTCCTCCTCCTTATCATCACTGGAGACAACCATATCAGTCTCTGATTGCTCCCTTCCCCTTAAACCTCCTTCCTCGCCTCCTTGTCTAGTGGTCTTCCTCTTCTCACTCTCCTTCTTCTCATCCTCTTTCACAGCTCTAATGACCTCGGTCACTACGGTTGGTAGAATCGTCTGCATGACCTGATGGACTTCCTCTGCTACTGCCTCCTTCATTGAGGCTCTCAGATTAGCACTCCCATCCTCACCATCCTGGTGACGAAGCTCTGGCTCTTCAGAGCCATCTCACTAATCTTAGCCCTGCTCCTCGTGACACGCGGCCTAACACCACGTCCACCACGACCACCACCTCGCGAAGCCTCAGAAGACCTACCACCAGCCATCTCTAAACACTACACGATTCAAACACCAACACGGTCATTCAAGGTAATAACTCAGATTATGTCAAGTATAGTAAGTCCCTAATTACAGTGGCCAGTTGTGATTAGCCACTTACTTTACTCTTCATTCCCCAAGCATTTTCTATCCTGACTACATCAGTATCTAAATCTACAGAGAGCACACAAGCCACATAACATGCGCATATAATACCGGTTAACATTAACTTACATAAAACCCTTACATAAAACTTTTACCTGCAGGCATGTAGCTACTAGGACTGGCATCCCTTTCCTTTTGTCCCATTCTCAGTTTAAGATTAGGTTTTTGAAAATATTAACTCAATTCTCTTAAACTTTGGCTCTGATACCAACTTGTAAGGCCCCGTTTCCTGAACACTTACAAATTGGACCGTCATAGCATAAAACATTTTAAAACGTACATTACTTTTGCAGCAGAATTCAAAAACTTTCATTTACAATTAAAACATGTCATATCATTATATTACATCATTCATTTACATAACAAAGTACAATAACATGTCAAAATATGGATGCCAACCTCAAAAAGCTCTCAGTAGCTTATGAATCCATGCCTGTAACTCCTCAGCATCAACAAAATACCTGCCAGCTATTATGCATAAAAAAAGTCAGCGACACTGTGTGAGTTCTAGTTTTATAAATAAAATAGTTTACTTTCTTTGAAAACCAAAACTTTGCATTCCTTCGTGATCACACAACATACGTACATATTGCTAATAATTATTATCTCCATTACGTTCATTCATTCCTTCTTTCATTCATTATTATCGTACACCTTCATATGGATCCTGTCATATGCAATACCCCCATCTCCTAACGAAGACAGTACCAGGGTACGTGACAAGGATCCCCTTCGAGTCAATCTCAAGGATTGAACTCCCTTCGAGTCAATCTCAATGATTGAACTCCCTTCGAGTCAATCTTAATGATTGCACTTTCCTTCGAGTCAATCTAAATGATTGAACTCCCTTCGAGTCTATCTCAAGGATAGGCTCCCCGTGTGCATCCTTTGGTTAGCTAAACCGCACACAGTTGAGCTAACGACAACATGGTCGTGCACCTCCCTTCAATTTGCTTGCAAGGCTTTCATTCATTCGTTACGTTCCACTTTTCATTATCATTATCTTTCACTTCGTTACATAATACTTTACGTTCATTCATTCATACGTCATACCACGCAAAGTGATAACATAATACATACGTTTTGAAAACCGTTTAAACATGGAAATATAACACATACAACAGCAACAATCACATCATCATCAACATCATCACATCATAACAGAACCTATCTCAACCAACTATCTCATAAAATCCTCAGGAAATCCTAATTCCAAGATGAAGAACATTTGAACATTCTAGGTGCATGAGCATAAAAATTCTAAGTAAAAACAGCCAGGGTGCTTTAGCAGTAAGCAGGGGCGTGAGCCCTGCTTAGGTGCTTTTCCACTATGCAGGCGCATGAGCCCTACTTAGGCGCTTTTCCACTATGCAGGGGCATGAGCCCTGCTTAGGCGCTTTTCCACTATGCAGGCGCATGAGCCCTGCTTAGACGCATTAACACTTAGGCGCATAAACAATTTCAGGTGCATTAGCACTATTCGGGCGCATGACCTTTACTTAGGCGCATGAGCAACACTTCTGGGAGCATGACTACTATTTGGGCGCATGACCTTGGACGCATGACCAACACCTGGTCATTTAGTAGTAGGCGCATGAGAACATTCTGAAATTATTATCTATGCTACAAACAACACCCGAACACCAATCTAACACTTCCTAACACAGATCTATCATACTAAAGGCACTTAAACATGCTAAACATCATGCCTAACCCAAAAACAAACTCTAAAACATACATATACAAAACATCAGTTGAACAACATGCTGAAACACACGGTAGTTTTTAAAAATCTTTTACTCGGTATGCATAACAGCCCCAAAACTTAGAAAATCATTAAAAGAGGGTTCTAGAAACTCACCTGTAGCAAATCTTCAAGCAACACACTTCCACCAACGAATTCAGCTCCTAAAACCCATGAAAACAAGCACTAAACACCAAGATTCTCGGTCTAGAACTCAAAAACCCAGCTGAAACCGAACATAAGTTCAAGGAAACTCACCTTTCGCAGCTTCTTCTTCCTCTCTCTCTCTAGAACCGAAATCTTTTCTTCTCTTCTTCTTTTCAGCCGAGAATGGTGTGTGGAATAAGTTAGTGGGCAGCCATGCTCTTTAAAACCTTAAAATAATAAGGTTTTGTACTTTGTACACTTTACCCCCTACACATGTGTCCATTATCTTTTCTTTCTATTTACTTTCCTTCCTCTTCTTTTAAATAAAATTCAGGGTGTTACAGTAATGCCTTCGTTAGTATATCAGCCTTTTGTAGTTCCCCGCTAACGTGCTCAACACAAATCTGCCCCCTCTTTTTACACTCCCTTATGAAATGAAACTTCGTATCGATGTGCTTACTACGACCATGGAAAATCAAATTCTTCATAAGTGCTATAGCTGACTCATTGTCCACGTATAGTTTAACACATTGTGCATCCAATCCAGTGAGGTCTTTGAGCAGGTTTCTCAGCCATAAAGCTTGACACGCCGCTGATGTCACTACCATAAACTCAGCCTCACAAGTGGAGAGGGCCACTGTTTGCTATTTCTGAGACACCCATGTGATCAGGTTTCCAGAATAATAGAACACAGTTCCCGTTGTTCCCCTTCGATCATCAAGATCTATACCGTGACTGCTGTCACTAAACCTAATTAAGTTTCCATTTCCACCTCCTGTGTACTTCAGCCCGTAATTGATTGTGCCCTTCAAATATCTTACAATCTGCTTTAGCACTTTGTAATGGCTCACTTTAGGTATCTCCATGTACCTGCTAATTACACCAATAGAGAACCCAAGGTCTAGCCTGGTATGGTGTAGGTATCGCAGACTCCCTACCAAGCTTCTGTAATCAATAGCATTCACACGCTCATCATTTTCAACCTTTATTAAACCTGCCCTTGGTTCCATAGGCCATTTGGAGGAATTACAATCACTCATTGCAGCAGCTTTCAAAATCTTTTTTGCATACCTAGATTGACTTAGCTTTATGTAGTTCTCTCCTTGTTCCACCTCTATCCTAAGATAGTAATTTAACTTACCCAAATCACTCATTTAAAACACCTTTGTCATCTTCCCTTTGAACTCAAGGATCTGTTCTTCACTTGTGCCGGTGACTATTAACTCGTCAACATATACACCAACGATTAAATACTTTGACTCCTTTTTTAACTTATAAACAGCTTTTTCATGTATGCATCTTTGAAACCCCATGTCTTTAAGAACCTTGTCAAGACGTCTGTTCCATGCCCTAGGCGCTTGCCTTAAGCCGTACAACGCTTTGTGCAATCGATAAACCCATTATTCCTTACCTGCAACTACAAAACCATCGGGCTATGAAACATAGACTTCCTCGTGTAAATCACCATTTAGAAAAGAAGATTTCACATCTAGGTGATGAACACCCCATCCCATCTTTACTGCCAATGCTAACAATACTCTGATTGTTTCCATGCGGGCCACCGGTGCGAAAGCTTCATCGAAATCTACTCCCTTTCGCTGCACATACCCCTTTGCAACCAAACGAGCCTTGTGTTTCTTAATGTTACCTGTTGCATCCTTTTTTAATTTGAATACCCACTTCAACCCAATGGGTTTGTGCCTAATTGGTAGTTTAGTCAGACTCCATGTAGCATTATTTTCAATTGACTCAAGTTCCTTCTTCATGGCTTCTTCCCAACCATGTTTCCCCACTGCTTCTTTGTACGACCTGGGTTCCTCATCTGTAAACATCAAGTGTTGGACTCAACAAGTGCATTAAGAATTAATGTATAAAAGTATGATGCTTGCCATATCAGATATATATCAAACATAATGTGTTCTAACATTCAAAACAATCATTTATAACACATTAACATTATTAACATTCATAACAATCACTAACATTTGTTTAAATTTCTTTTTCAGATTTGTAGATAAAAGAAATTTTGACCAAGTGTTCGTAACGGATGAAGAGTCTCCGCAGCGGATGAAGATCATCTGCAGCGGATGAAGAAAATTCATCTAAGTGTGTGCAACGAATGAAAGAATCCCACAGCGGATGAAGAACATACAGCGGACAACAGACAAGCAAAAACACACAAGTGTTCATAGCGGATGTTCAATCCACAGCGGTTGAACATTCCATAGTGGACAACATTCAAGCAAACACACAACTGTCCATAGCGGATGTTCAATCCACAGCGGATGAACATTCCACAGCGGACAACATCCACAGCGGATGTTCATCCATAGCGGATGAACATTCCACAGTGGATGTTCATCCACAGCAGATGAACATCCACAGCGGATGCACAACCAAGCATCCACAGCGGATGAACAACCAAGTATGCATAGCGGATGAATAGTCTTCTCCACAGCGGATGAGAAAACCTCCACAGCGGATGACTTAATTCCACAGCGGATTGCTTATAGACTTAGGATTATTTATGTAATATTCGTTTACATAAGGGTAGTTTAGTAATTGTATATAGCTATATGTATAGGCTATAAATAGCATTCTACCCTAATCCTTTGTAAGCTTTTGAACAATCAATAAAACAATCCTTTATTATTATTTTCGAGCATTCAAACACACACAAACACACACACACACACACACACAAACTGATTTCATACACTTGAATCATGGGTTTCCGCACCATGGTTCTTGTTTGTTGATTATTGAGAGATATTGAAAAGGTCCTTGGGGGAATCAACTTATTCATGTTACATATTGTTCTAATATGTTCATGTTCAACATGTTATTGTAAAGTTGATTTCATCAGGTGGTATCAGAGCTTTGGCTCAATCATTCATTGATTTCGATCCTCTCATTCAACAACATTGATTTCAGTGGTTCATTAGCTTCAAAAACATACATTCAAGCATCAAACTCATCTTCTTCTTCTCATAAACATTCATTAAATGCAAACATCATGTTTACTGAATCATTTCGTGCTTTTTGAAGAAGTGTTGTTGAGTTTTGCTTGAACATCACACTACCACACAAATTTTTAGTGGTTTTGTAACAAACAATACATGGGTATTGTTCATACATTGTTAAACAACCTTTAAACAGAAGGTTTTTAACTTTCTACATCATTCAAACCTTAAAACCCTAATCGGATTTTAAGGGTTTTGTTTTTAAACACTATTTCATTGATTTTTCTTTGAAACAAATTAGTATTTGAACATTCTGAACCGGTCAGATTGTTCATTATCATCACAAACTAGTGACAATCTCACTAGAAACATATTTTGTTCATTGTTCAACCATCGGGTTGAATATTTTAAAAAATCATCACCGCAAAAACCCTAGGAAAACCCTAGTTTTTGCAGAACATATTTCACGGGAATTATTGTTGTTTTTGATAAAATAATCGAAAAACAAATTGTCTTGTTTGAAAAGTTTCAGGATCAACTTTTTGATCCAAAAAGTTGTTTTACATAAGTCAAAATCTGTTTTTAGGGTTTTTGCAAAAGCACTATTAACTTTTGCACTAAAAGACAAATATTCCCATCATCCACAAACTTTCTTGTCACCGTGACCTAGAAAGCAACATTTCATAGAACATTAATTAGTTAATTAATTAATTCCTTTATTTGGTAAACAATTAAAACAAATTAGTTTATCAAATTTACAAACAAATCCTAGAGACAATTAGGATTAATTAAATTTTAGCACCAGACTAAAATTTTAATCAAACAAATTTAACTTAAAAATTATTATTAAGTTAAAATCAAATCAAACAAATATGGCTGATGATATGATGAGTTCAAACAGTGGACTAAAACCCTCAAAGTTGAAAAACAAATCAGATTTCAAGCAATGGAAAATCATGTTCAGGAATTGGATTACATATCAAGATCCAGATCTATGGACATCAATCACTGAAGGTCCTTACATTCCAGTGACTTTAGGACCTGACTATAACATACAGAAACCAGTTAGTCTGAAAAGTGTAGCTGGTGATGACCTCAAGCGGGTCAAAACAGACATGAAGGCATACAGTATTCTAGCTATGACTTTGCCTTTTGAAATTTTGACACGGGTCGAAAATTTCAAAACAGCTCATGAACTATGGAAGGTTCTTCACACAATGTGTGAAGCAAGTGAGGAAATTAGGGAAATCAAAAAGGAAAAACTGAGGACCCAATATGAAACCTTCCATCACATACATGGGGAGTCAATTCGTCAACAGTTGCATAGATATGTCCAACTTGTGAATGAAATGATAGTATATGGACTCAAATATGACACTGTTGAAATCAACAAGAAAATGTTGCATACATTGCCTGAGAGTTGGACTCGGTCAGTGTCTCTCATGAAAGCAACATTGGACTTGGAGGGACTATCCCTTGACTCACTTGTAGCCAAGTTTGAAGCACTGGAAATGGATGAAAAATCCTAAAACAACAACCAAATCAGACATGTTAAGGCCTACAAGTTCAAAGAACCACAACACACAGACAGTGCTTTCCTCACAAGCACTGGAGAAGATGAAGAAGAAGAATTTCTGGATTCTCATGATACATCATTCTTCTCAGCACCAGAATCTTCCAACAACAAACACATGTCTAAGAAGACTGGAGTTCATGCTTCACATGAAGTCACACCTCAAAGCAAGCATCACCCTCATAACTCCACCTCAAACAAACAATCAAAACCTCAAACATCAAACATACACAGGCTTGAAAAACCTATGGATGCTCTTACTATTATTCTACAAAGTGAAGAGCAAAAGGCAGCTTATGCAGCCTTTTCAACCAGTTTTGAAGCATTCTTAGGAGCAAGTCTGACTCCATCTCAAATCATCCAACAGGACTTAGATGAGCTTCCACCAGATATGGTAAAAGAGATGGATCTTTAATGGCTAATGGCCATGATAGCATACAGGTCCAAAAGGTTTCTGCAAAGAAATAAAGGTTTAACCATGGACAAGAAAACAAGAATTGGTTTTGATAAAACCAAAGTTAGGTGCTATAACTATCAACTTTATGGGTACTTCTCTAGAGAATGTCAACAACCCAGAGTTGATGGAAACACTTATCAGGCACAACACTCAAGTGGAATTAATTCAAACAGACAAGTGCCTCCACCAATCAGTATTCTAAATGCACCAACTCAACCTCAGATCACATAATTCAGTCCAACTCAACGTCCAACATCTTCTGCAATGATAATAAAAAAGGATGGAGGATGTGACTGGAGCCTTTATGAGGCTAAAATACCATCATCTTCAGATCATGCCCTTATGGCTGATATTGAAGACAAATTAACAGACATCCCGAAAGAGGTAAAAGAAATCCTCTGCAGTCAAGCATGTATTGATGAGGTAAATAGGTATAGAGAGCATGCTGACAAGCTGTCAAAGAAAGTAATTGAAACAAATATTCTTAATGAAAGTCTAAAATCAGAACAAAAGCAGTATGCTACAAAAATACTTTCATTACAATCAGACATAGACAAACTACTTTCTGAAAAATTAACATTGACAGCTCAGGTCGAGCAGCTCTCTATCTCATTAACTGAGTCAAAATCATTACAAGCTGAAACTAAAGTGAAACTTCAGAAGTTTCAGGTGAGCAATAAGAAGTTCGAAGAACTTCTTGCTCAACAAAGGGCATTTAAGGACCATTCAGGTTTAGGATATAATAAGGTAAGTCCACCTTATAATGATAATTATATTCCTTTACCTGACTCCATGACCAATAAACAGGATGAATCTCATGATTCTCAAGAAATGACTGATGACTCTAAACAATCATCATCATCATCATCAAAATCACTTTTAAAATCAAAATAACCCTTGATAAAGTTTGTTAAAAGTTCAACACCATCATCAATCAAATCAACTAACTTTTATCAAGGAGAAAATAATGAATTTGATTATCAAACAACAGATGATGATGATGAGGATGATTTATTAGATGATGAGTCTGATAAGAAAAACAAGAAACAAAACAAACAAGCTCAGGTTGAGAAAACTACTGAAAAACAACATGTTGCTCAAAATAAGAGCAGAGTAGGAGTTCCTAAACATACTCCTCATTAGAAAATTGTTTTAGATAATGATAAAACTTTTTATGAAAATTTTTAACACACATCAAGGAGACATAAGTCTCAGAACAGACAAACCACTGACACTAGCTCACAAAAGAGAAGAGCATAAAGCACTTCTCCAAATAGAGCTAAATCAAACCAAAGGAAATCTAGTGTGTCTAGAATTCCAAAACCTTCAGACAATGCTGTCTTGGAAGAAATTTGCATTGTTGGAAAAGACAAAAAACCCAAGACCAGCTTGGCTTGGGTTGCTCCAACTAACTGATTTCTTTTGTTTTACAGGGACATCTTAGAAGGACTGACAACATCTGGTATGTTGACAGTGGATGCTCCCATCATATGACATGCAACTGTTCCCTCCTTCAGGATTTTAAGAACAAACATGGAGGCAATGTAGCCTTTGGAGGAGATAAAACAGGTGGGAAGATAACTGGCAAAAGAACAGTAACAAACGGGTTGATTAGCTTTGAGAACGTCAACTACTTCTCCAATCTTCAGTTCAATCTTCTGAGTGTATCCTAAATCTATGACAAGGGATATGTCACCCTATTTGACTCCAACAGCTGCTACATCCTTAAAACGTGTTTTCAGATTCCAGAAGATCATATCCTTTTGAAAACTCCTCGTCTAAACAACACATACATTGTTGATATGAACAATGTTTCAGCATCAACCCCTAAAACTTGTTTATTATCAAAAGCCACAGAAGATGTCTCATAATTGTGGCATAGACGATCAGGTCACACTAATTTTAACAGAATGAACAAACTTGTTAAAAATGATCTAGTCATAGGTCTGCCACAAAAGGAATTTTTCTGTTCAAACCACTGCACAGCATGTCTGAAAGGCAAACAACATAGAGTTTCTCATAAATCAAAATTGATTAACTCTAACAACACACCACTCAAATGGCTTTATATGGACCTTTTTGGCCCAACAAACATCCTAAGCATAGGAAAGTAGCAATACTGTCTTGTCATTGTAGATGATTACTCCAGATTCACATGGGTTTTCTTTCTACTACACAAGACAGAAACAACACAAATCATTACATCCTTTATCACAAAGATTGAGAATCAACTTGATCTTAAAGTCAAATCTTTAAGAAGTGATAATGGCACTGAATTTAAGAATGACTACATTTCTTCTTTTTGTGCAGAAAAAGGAATAAGTCATCAATTCAGTGTAGAAGAACTCCTCAGCAGAATGGAGTAGCTGAACGAAGGAACAGAACATTAATAGAAGCAGCTAGAACAATGCTAGCTGACTCGCTATTGCCCATATCCTTTTAGGTTGAAGCTATAAACACAGCATGCTACATACAAAACAGAACATTAATCATCAAAGAACATTCCAAAATGCCTTATGAATTAGTGTTTAAAAGAAAACCATATATAGGATTTCTTAAGGCCTTTGGATGTTCTGTTTCAATATTAAACACCAGAGAACAATTATCCAAATTTGCTCCAAAAGCAGATGATGGATTCTTTGTTGGATATTTTGGAAGCTCAAAAGCTTACAGAGTATTCAATCCAAGGCTAAATATAGTGGAAGAAACAACAGATGTTGTTTTCAATGAACATTCTTTCACTAAGAAAGTCATTGGATCTAACTGGCTGTTTGATATTGATGCATTAACCAAATCATTTGACACAGCATATTTTGATGTTTCAGGTTCAAAGGAGAACAATGAGTATCCAATGGTTCCACTATCAACCGTTGATGTTCCATTGACTGCTGATCCTCTGTGTCAACACAACTGTGTCAACACCTCCTGATCAACCAAATACCTCAAGAGAAACATCATTAGACACTCTAGTATCTTCATCTCCTATACCCACTCAATCACAAGATACCAACAAAACAAAACAACCTGAAGATGATGATGACTACCATTCTCTTCTAGACACACATCATGAAGATGAAATCCCAGATTTCTTTCATGATTCCCTTCAAACATTCACTGAACCTCCTCAATCAGACAATCACACATCACCCAATACTCTTGCTCAACCCTCATCACATGATCAGACAATCACCAATTTTGATTCAACAATCCATGTTGATCAGATCACCACAACAAGAATTCACAAAGATCATCCCATCGAAAACATCATATGTGATCTCAACACCAGATTGACTCATAGTCAATCTGATACAAAACAATTATTTGTATTCCTGTTTCTTATCCTTAACTGTACCCAAAACATCACTGAAGCCTTAAAGGACAACAGTTGGATAGAAGCCATGCAAGAGGAACTACAGCAATTCAAGAAGCAAAAAGTTTGGAAGCTGGTAGATCTGCCTGAAGGTCAATATGCAATTGGCATAAGGTGGCTATTCAGAAACAAAGTAGATAACAGATGGATTGTCATAAGAAACAAAGTAAGGCTTATAGCTCAAGGATATACTTAAGAGAAAGGCATTGATTATGATGATGTCTTTGCTCCTGTAGCTAGACTGGAAGCCATCCGAGTATTCCTTGCTTATGCCTCATCACAGAAGTTCACTGTCTACAAATGGATGTCAAATGTGCATTCTTTATGGTAAGATAATGAAGAGGTGTATGTTGCTCAACCTCCAGGGTTTGAAGATCCAGATTTCCCTCACAGAGTATACAAGTTAGACAAAGCTCTGTATGGTCTTCACCAAGCACCAAGAAAGTGGTATGAAACTCTATCAACATTTCTACTATAGAATGGTTACACCAGAGGTAAAATTGATCAGACATTGTTCTTAAAAAGAAAAGAACAAGACTTGTTAGTAGTGCAAGTCTATGTGGATGACATAATATTTGGCTCCACAAACACACAGCTTTTCAAAGAGTTTGAAACTCTTATGCAATCAAAATTCCAGATGAGCTCAATGGGAGAACTCACATTCTTCCTAGGTCTACAAGTCCAACAATCAACAGATGGAATTTTCATCAATCAAAGCAAATATGTGCATCAGATCCTCAAGAAGTATAACATGACTGATTGCAATTCAAGCAAGACACTATTTGCAACTGGATTGAAGTTTGGACCAGATCCAGAAGGAACATCAGTTCACCAGAAACTTTACAGATCTATGATAGGTTCTCTGATGTACCTAACAGCAAGCATACCAGATATCATGTATGCAGTATGCATGTGTGCAAGATATCAAGCAGATCCCAAGGAATCACACATAAATGCTGTAAAAAGAATCTTCTGATACTTGAAAGGCAAACCAGCTCTTGGTTTGTGGTATCCTAAAGATGGAGACTTCTCTTTATATGCATAGACAGACAATGATTATGGGGGATGCAATAACAACAGGAAATCAACTAGTGGAGGCTGCCAGTTTCTTGGATCAAGATTGATCTCTTGGCAATGCAAGAAACAGAAAAATGTCTCTCTGTCCACAGTCGAAGCAGAATATATAGCTGCTTTGCATGCTGTTCTCAAGTGTTATGGATTCAAAACCAAATGCTTGATTATGGCTTTAATTTTCTTAAAACACCCATACACATTGACAATTCTGCTGCCATGTTTATAACAGACAATCCTGTTCAGCATTCAAAAACCAAACACATAGAGATCAGATATCATTTTCTGAGAGATTCTCAGAAAAAGGTCTGATCAAGTTGATCAAGGTCCACACAGACAACCAATTGGCTGACCTTTTTACAAAACCATTTGATTCAACAAGATTTGAATTTTTGGTTCAGTCACTTGGTATGATCAACTATGAAACAACAAATTAATATTTTCAAAACATTCAAATCAGACATACTTGATTTTGTCAAAGTCCATGATTACCATCAGCTTTCCCTTTTTCAAAATCAAGATATCATGCAAATCATTCATTTTGATAATATTGAATCATACATACATTTCATGAGAAATGATAGTACACTAGCATAATTCTTCACTTGAGTCTTTTTCCACTAATAAAGACTGACAAATTCTTTGTTTGATATGTGGATAGGCTGAGCATGGGACACATAAAATCAGATACAACAGTGAAGAACTAAATTCTCATGACTGTGTGGTTAACAACACATCTTGGTTTATGGTGAGTATTGATCTATCCAATATAGGTTGCTTTCAAAGTAACTACAATACACCAAGTGAAACAGTTTATAAATTGCTCAATCATTCAAGTGTCTCCTTTGTTATGATAATCATAGACCTAGAGTACACCTAGGCATTCTTTGTTATGCAAAGCACAGACCTGAATAACCTAAATCATGATCCAAAAAGATTCCCAAAGAGAAACACATCCATCTTGGATGAATCATCAATAAAGTCTTTATGACTACATTCCTTGTGAATGAATCAAAAGAATCCCAAAGAGGATCACCTTCCAAAGTGAAGTGAAAAAGAATCCCAATGAGGATCAACCATCATGGATCATATTGAGCATTTATACTCCTAAGTAGCTAGGTTTTAAGTATTGAAAGTACTTTCTAGCATATCTTGAGGAGGGTTGTACTAATCATACAATCAGATGTGGGGTACATACATCTCATGTCAATCAACTCAAAGTATGATAATCACTCATTGTTTCAATCAACCATTAATACCATGCTTGAGTTAAGTGGATCAATATATCTGCAATCAACATTGTACTTATTTATGTCTATTCTCAAAACCATACAAACAACTCAGTAAGAAATGGAGACTAGTATGATCTCATGGTATGTGCAAAAGATTCTTGTTCAAACATGAAAATCATTCATTTATTAGTTAGATAAGGCATTATCTTTCTAACTTTTATCAAGCAAGAAATCAATTGGACTTTGATAATTTTCACTCAAAATCATATAAATTTTTGACATTTTATAAAAGATTTTTATAAATATGCAAAAATTTAGGGGGAGAAATTGAACATGGAATTATCAAAGGCAGCAGAATTGTGCATATTCATACATTTTAAAATTTGAAATTTTCTAAAATTTGAGTTGTAAACAAAGCCATGTCAAGCCAACATCCAAACACAGCAGTTTGACACACATACATTTGTTTATTTTATTGCACGATATTGCTTATGAGTGATATCAAAACATCCATATATTGAATATGCTAAAATTCAATATTTTAACATATAATTTAAATCAAATTTTTTAAACAAATATTTTGATTTAAACAAAATTTAACATTCAAAATCTTCTTTTGGAAGAAAAACAAACAAATTTGTTTTTAAAAGAAAACAAAATTTCTTTCGGTAGTAAAATATTTGCTTCTGAAGAAATGACTTCAAAACATACAAAATTTTTACAATTTTTAAATTTTGACAACTGTTCACACAACAGATGAACAAATATAACATTCGCTGTGGCAACAGTACCACACAAAACATTATAAGTGTCCACAGCGATTGAACACTATTCATCCGCTGTGAACATCCTCTCAATAATAGTTAAAGTATCCACAGCGCATGAACAAGGTTCATCCGCTGTAAATATTCATTTATAAATTACCAAGTGTGCCATAGCGCATGAACATTGTTCATCCGCTATGAACAAAGCACTCAATCCATTCAAAGTGTCCACAGCGCATGAATAAGGTTCATCCGCTATGTATATTCATTCAAACATTCAGGTGTTCTACAGCGCATGACAGTTGTTCATCCGTTGTGAACATATCAAACATATGATCCAAGGATCTACAGTGCATGAACAAATATTCATCTGCTGTGAACAATCAGTACAATGGACAAAGGGTATACAGCGTATGAACAAATTGTTCATCCGCTGTGAAAACAGTGTCATAAGTAGCATACAAGTTATGTGCACAGCGCATGAAAAAACTGTTCATCCGCTATGTGCACCATACATACAGCGGTGTAAAATGCACAGCGCATGAACACTGTTCATACAACGGATGACCTAAATTTATTTTAAGTCATTTTTGCACAACGCATGACCACTGTTCATACAGCGGATAGTTTGCGCATAACCACTGTATCCACAGCGGATATTTCATTGTCCGCTGTATATTTAAACAACACTTGCACATTTTTACTTTTTCACCAGTAAAGAGAGAGAAAGTAAAACATTCAAAATTTCAAACCTTGTTCAACAAAACCCTTCGTAAACCCTTGTTACTTGAATAAATCTAAACACTGACAAATACCGATTTATCATCATTTTGTTGATTCAAAAGGTATAATCATATGTTCAAAACTTTAAATCTTCCATTTTGACTCCATTTAATCAATTTCAGACTCATACATTGTTCGACTCAGTCGAACTAAGAACCGTTAATCAACAATAAGTAATTTGATTTTAATAATCAAATTAAACATTAAAATGATGTGTTTAGGGCTTAGTCGAATGTACTTAGGCTATTTATTTGGTGAAATTTGATTAAGTGTTCATAATGAACTTGAACAGCCAGGGTGTTCATGCCAAAATTGAACAAAAACACTATTTGATCTTTGAAAATGTTCAAAAATGCTTATACTATGTTATAACTTAGTAAACATATTCAAAAGTTACTAACAACCACATAACAAACAGTTATTTTTGCAGAAACAACTCATACAAACATTGATTGCATATGTATTGAATGTGCATTAAATGTTATTTTGACTTCAAAAGGTCAATCTGAAGTTCAAAAATCAAACAGATATATTGAGCAATTTATGCAAGTTCATGAACTTGTTAATCATGATATATCATCAAATCTAATCAGAAATTAGTTTTGAATCATAAAAGAGTACAACAAATAATTTTTAAACAATCAAAATCATTCAACAGTTGACTTGTAAAAGTCAAACTGTTATTTTCATACAAACCACCCAAATCATTCATTTTTAATCAAACAACAAGTTCTAAGTATACATAAGTTATCAATATACAAACATGCAAATGAACACTTAATCAACATTTCATCATTTCAAGCAATTATACATATATCATAAAGAATCACTAACATTTGTCTTCTTTTATGAAAATATGGCAAACTTGGTGTTTGTAAGGGATCACAACATCTGTGCATTCCTAGATCCTGACTCTCCCAAGTCAGAGAATTATAGAGACATGATCCAGGCCATTAGACAGACTAGACTGGTCCATGCAATGACTGCTAGACCAGACATTTGTGAAGATCATATAGTCCAGTTCTGGACCAATGCACACCTGGGAGAGGTTAATGATCAGCAAGTAGTAATATCTAGTGTGCATAACCAAGAAATCATTATCATTGAGGAAGTTATAAGGAGGGTTCTGCAATTGGGAGATATTGATGTAGAAGGCCCTGTAGAATTTGATGAGAACTATGTGCTACATGTATTTAGACTGATTGGATACACAGGCACTATTGAAAAGAAACAGATTAAGAAATCATACATGTGTGCTCAGTTCAGGTTTCTTATGCATACATATCAGAAAGCTATGACCAATAGGAAAACAGGATGGGATGCTACATCTCTAAGAGCTTCATGTGCTATTGCTAGCATTATTGCAAGGAGACCATTCAACTTTGGTGGTCAGATCCTAAATGGGTTGATTTACAACATCACAGAGGTGAGGAAAAAGTTCTTAATGTTTCCAGGATTCCTGTAGATGATTATTGATGATCTGCTACCAACCATTCCAAAAGAAGGAGCCATATTTCAGCCTGTTCACTTCAATGAACATGTATTTACCAGGATCAAATCAAGCCTCTATCAAGGAGATAAGGTACCTGTGCCTCCTCACATGATTGATCATGATCTCCCTGTTCCTGATGAGTTTATGAGGATACCAGGTGAAGATGAGCCTTTCATACTATTCCAACATGCAATTCACCAAGCCCCTATCATACAGCCAGCACCAATCATCCATGCCCCTATCATACAACATGACCCAATCATTCCTTAACCAATCCAACCAGAATAACCACTTAGCCCATAACATTCACCTAGCCCTATACAATCACATAGCCCAAACCTCTCTGATCAAAAAACCCTAGGAGATATAGATACAGCTCTTGAGCAACTTCTAGAAGAGCATGAAGAGGTTGGTACTTCATTACATGAGCCAGAAACTGCTCAAACATTCACATCTGCTGAAATGGGTGAACCAAGCAGTGAAACATTAACAGAAGAAGACATAGAGCATTCAAAGGTCTTTCTATTCACTGAGTACAATAAACTCATTGAAAATCAAACACAAGAACAAAGAAATTGAAAGGCAAACTGAAGGAGAAAGATATAGAGATTGAAAAACTTAAAGCTGATAAAAATGCTCAAAAGCTGATTGTTAAGTTTGTAGAACAACAGCTTGAACAAACTCAAAAAGATCTGAAAGTCAAGGATAATGAGCTTCTAATAGCTAATGCTGAAGTTGACTACTGGGCTAACCAATCAATATCAAGTGAAAATGAAATTGATAAACTAAAAAAGATAATTAAAGCCCAAGCTGAAGAAATAAAGAGGCTGAACAGAGAGCTTGAGCATACAGACTCTCAACTGAATGAAAAAGAACTTTCAGATGATATTGTTGAAGATTTGAGTGAGTCCACAACAAACCCAATCAGAACAAGCTGAAGTAGCATTGATCATTCCCGAAGAAACATACACAATGGATCAGCTGTTTAGTGAGGCTAATCCACATGAGAACGTTTATTATTCTCCCATCCTGAAACAACATTTCCATACTCCTGATCTAGTCATAGAAGAAACAAGCATAGTTCCTTACAATCCTTTCACTGCAAAGCAAATGGAACTAATCAAACAATTTGCTGAATCAGCCTCTGTGCAACCTAAACAAGTTACAGCAGAAGCATCATCATCATCTCCTCAATTAATGACATATGAGAGGAAAAGGAAAAGAACCTATTTAGGTTCTACATCAAAGGGAAAAGAACAAGCAGTAGAGCCTGAATCACCAAAATCACCTCCTTACAAGCTACTTAAGGTAAAACAAGAAGAACCTGAGTATGCTGAGCAAACACAAATAGACGAAGGTGTGATAGTATAGACTTCTGATTAACAACCAATTATAATCATATCAGACTCTGATGAGGAAAGAGAAGAAGATGATGAAGAAGATCAAATTCAAAACATTCAGAATCTATTCTCAGATGATCCTGAAACTCTCATGGGAATTGAGTTAATCTCAAGAGGTTTCCCATATGATGCATTCATGACCATGAACGTAACTGAAGTAAAGGATCTGCTCAAGGACTTTCAAGAAGTTTTGAAGAATGAAAGTTAGCAGACCTACAAGAGATATAAATAAATCAAAGATCAACAAGAATTACAAAAGAATCTGCCTAAGGATCCTCAAATTGACAAGATGTCTTACCAACAAGTCAAGAGTTGGTTAAGTCATACAAGGATTCCTTACAGATTTTATGCTGGAAGATCTTTATCACAAATGAAAGATATGGCCAGGGAAATCTACAAGAATATGTTGTCAAATGCCCTGAAGCCACAAGTTTTCAAACCACATCTAGTTGCTTCTCTCTTAACATATCACCAAGCACCTCCTGAACTGCATCCAATTGAAGAACCTAGAGAGTTCATGCCCCACAGGCTATGGCCTAAAGGAAATGAGGTCAGAGATATGATCAGTGAGAAGACTAACTTTGTTAAATTATATGACAAAATCTCTCTGACAGTCGGGGCAAATGAAACAAAGATTGTGGCTTGGAAATATGACGAAGTCTGGGATGCTGTGCTCATCAAAAGAGTATCTGGACTTGTCCAGTACTTATCATACATATCCCAATTGGGTTCCCTCTCTTATGAAGACAGACTGGACCTTCTCCAATTGAGAATGGTAAATCATACAAACAATCCAAGTGGAGCAGACTTCTTTCATATTCTGAGATCATACATGAACAGAAGGCATCATGAATTGAAGGCCAAAGCAAACAAAGAGGATAAACTGCATAGAGAGAAATTGAGGAAAGAGCAGAGGGCAGCCAAAAAGGGGAAACAGTCCTAACCAGACCAAACAGAACAAGTTGACACTAAACTACTTGAAAGAGTAGGATATCCTCTTAGACCTTCTGATCTTAAGTTGATAATGAAGAAGATAAAAGGAAATCAGTACACTCATCCTATCACCCGATGGTATTATGATGAAAACCATTTTGAAGTGGTGTTGGAGAGAAAATTAGAAGGAAAAGAAGCTGAGGACATAAGAATATTTGATCCAGTTGAGATTAAACTTCTTCACGCATCTTATGTCTCATTTTTATAGACCAAATCATTTCTAGATATTCAAGATGTGACGTGTAAGGGTGACTGCTGCTATTTCATTCACATGCTAAGAATTCTTGGAACAGTATATATGAAAGCAGCCTTAAAACACAGATTAGAGACAAAACAACAGCCCCTTACTCATATTAAAGGAATAATAGGAATGAGGATTTCTGAACATAAAAACCTAGAAATTCTTAAAGGAAAACATGTTGTCACCACCTTTGTGAGCAATATTGACATTCAAAGCCTCGATCAATCAACCATAGAGCAGATGGTTCATTCAAGATATAGTCAACTGTAGGAATGCATTCAAGATATCTGCTCTAAAAGATCAAGTTAAGGAAGCTGAAGCTAACCAAGCCATAGAACATGACATTGAAGATACACTCAAGGCTATGGAAGAGGCTCAGAAACAAACTGAAGAAGCAGGACCATCTTATTCATGAGGTTTCTAAACAGACAACTAGGGAAACAAACAAACAAACATATTTCCTTGTCTCTTATCTTACAATCGTACATCGATATTATCATACAATCATCCAAACATACATACATATGCTTTTATGCATATGACATCATACAAACATTCATATATGTGTTTTTGTAAACACATAGATACATACAAACATTCATGCTTGTGTTATTTTGATAACACTAGAAATCAATCAATCATTATTAAACATGCAAACATTCAAGACAAACAACAAACAAGTATCATTCATAATAAAAACACACACACACACACATTGTTTCTAACAGACAAAATAGTAACAAGCAATCATTAAATTGATGGTAACATCATACTTAGGGGGAGTATTGTTGGATTCAACAAGTGCATTAAGAATTAATGTATAAAAGTATGATGCTTGCCATATCAGACATATATCAAACATAATATGTTCTAACATTCAAAACAATCATTTATAACACATTAACATTATTAACATTCATAACAATCACTAACATTTGTTTAAATTTCTTTTTCAGATTTATAGATAAAAGGAATTTTGACCAAGTGTTCGCAGCGGATGAAGAGTCTCCACAGCGGATGAAGATCATCAGCAGCGGATGAAGAAAATTCATCTAAGTGTATGCAATGGATGAAAGAATCCCACAGCGGATGAAGAATATACAACAAACAACAGACAAGCAAAAACACACAAGTGTTCATAGCGGATGTTCAATCCACAGCAAATGAACATTCCACAGCGGACAACATTCAAGCAAACACACAACTGTCCACAGCGGATGTTCAATCCACAGCGGATGAACATTCCACAGCGGATAACATCCACAGCGGATGTTCATCCACAGCGGATGAACATTCCACAGCGGATGTTCATCCATAGCGGATGAACAAGATGAGAAAACCTCCACAGCGGATGACTTAATTCCACAGCGGATTGCTTATAGACTTAGGATTATTTATGTAATATTCGTTTACATAAGGGTAGTTTAGTAATTGTATATAGCTATGTGTATAGGCTATAAATAGCATTCTACCCTAATCCTTTGTAAGCTTTTGAACAATCAATCAAACAATTCGTTATTATTATTTTCGAGCATTCAAACATACACACACACACACTGATTTCATACACTTGAATCATGGGTTTCCGCACCATGGTTCTTGTTTGTTAATTATTGAGAGATATTGAAAAGGTCCTTGGGGGAATCAACTTGTTCATGTTACATATTTTTCTAATATGTTCATGTTCAACATGTTATTGTAAAGTTGATTTCATCATCAAGAATGGTTCTTCTTCAGTTGGTTCTGTTCCATCTTATACATTCGATAGTAGTCGAAAGCCCTGCATTGGTGTGTGATCAAAACAAGAATTACTCACCCCCATGCTACTACTTGTTCCATCTAAAACCTTAGTAAACAACCTAGATGAACTGCTTTTTATCAATCTGTTCAGTTAGAGATCCACGTAATGGTGAAGTCGGCTCTTGATATACTTGAGTTGGTAAAGTAAGTAATGGTGATGGTGGTTCCTGGTCTCCAACCTCTGTAGTAGTAATTCCATTAGAAGATACTTGCACCTGATGATTAAGAGTGGTACTAGAGTGCATGTTGGGCCAATTTGTAGTAGACACGGGCTGCTCCCTTTAGGCCTCATCCCACATCCAGTTTCTTTTTTCTTCAAATACTACATCACGTGCAACCTGCAATTTATTAGTATTAGGATCAAACAATCGGAATGTTTTGCTTCCTGGTTCCACTCCCAGATACACCATCATCTCACTTCTGTCAGCAAGCTTTAGGAGATGACCTGCTACTCTCTTCACATGACCCACACATCTAAAGACTTTCATATGCTCAAGTGTGGGTTGATTCCCTATCCAACCTACATATGGAGTCATCCCATGCACTCCCTTCGTTGGGACTCTATTGAGCAAATACACTTCATGACGGATTGCTTCACCCCATAGATGATCTGGTACATTCATTGTCTTCAATAATGATCGGGTTACTCCCATAATGGTTCGATTATGGTGCTCTATGACCCCGTTTTGTTGAGGGGTGTAAGGAGCTGTCATGTTTCACTTAATTCCCTCATGGTTGAAGTAAGTAGTAAATTGATTTGAGACGAACTCTCCTCCACGATCAGTTCTCAATGTCACAATCTTATAGGGGCTTTCCTTTTCAACTTGCATTCTGAACCGTTTGAAGGATTCAAAGGCTTCATCTTTCGATTTTATGATGTACACCCACATGTACTTACAAAACTCATCGACAAACAATAAAAAAATACCGATTACCACCAATTGTTTGTGGTGAAATGGGACCACAAATATCGGAGTGAGTCAGCTCTAAAGGATGTTTTGCATGCCACTTTGCCTCCTTCAGGAATGGTTTCCTTGCTTGTTTCGACACCAACCAATCTTCATATACTTGTGTAGGTTGTTTTATGTTGAGAACTCCACACCAGTCCTTTTTGAACCATGAATTCAATAGCCCTAAAGTTCATATGGCCCAATCTCGCATGCCACAACCATGCTTCATTATCGAGTCTTGTGTTCAAGCACACCGGTTGAACAGTCTTTAGAGCTATCTTGTATAACCGGTTTGTCGATCGTTGTACCCTCATAACCAACCGTCCATCTACATCCAACATCTTTAAGTAGTCATCTCGCATCCGTACCTCAAAACCATCTTCTGTCATTTGTCCTAGACTTAAGATGTTGCTGGTTAAAACTGGAATATAATACACGTGAGGAATCACAAACTGATCACCGTTTTTGCATTGAAACAACACTATGCCTTTCCCTTTAATTTGGACTGTAGAACCGTCACCGAAACATACCTGACCTGTCACATTATCATCCATTTCTGCGAAGAGTTCAATGAGGCCAGTCATGTGATTACTAGCCCCATTGTCCAGGTACCAAATATCACTACTAACCATGTTTCTTTCTTCAATCTGGTTAGGAAATACCTTGTTCTCATTCAGCAACACCATTGTATTCTCTTCCTCTCCGCTTACACCTAAAAGTAGTGTAGGTTCTTCATCAACTTGATTTAGGTTCACTTCATTCTTTTCTTCTTTTGTGTCTTTGCACTCGGAAGCATAATGGCCAAATTGATCACATTTAAAGCACTTTATGTGTCTTTTGTCTCTACCCTTCCTGTCATTGTTGTTCGAGTCATGATAACCACCCCGGTTACGTCTGCCTCGGTTGTTTCCACGCCCCCTTGAACTACTTCGACCACCCCAGTCATATGAGTGTGACCCCCTTCCTTGAGAACTAGTAAAAACAGCCCTACCCGAACCCTTTTTAGTGAGTTGCCTTCTCCCTTTATGAACAGTAAGCTGTTGTCACTATTTGAGTTGTTTTGGCACAGTTCAATTGATCTTCATACGCTTTTAATCGCCCTATTGCTTCATCAAATGGCATCGTATCCACGTCCGAATACTATTCGATTGAGGTGACCAATTGTAGAAACTTGTCAGAACTGAGTCCAGTAGCTTTCGAACCAGAACACCATGTTCAATGGTCGCACCAAGGCTGTTGTACCTTGAGACCATGCCGGATAAATTTCCTGCGAATTCGTCGATTGAATCTCCCTCCTTCGTCTTCAACGCTTCAAAGTCACTTTTAAGCATGTGAAGTAAGGCCTTCTGTACTCGGTCCGCCCCCAAGTACCTTAATTTCAGTGACTCCCATATCTCCTTTGCTGTCTTCTTTTTTGCCACCTGCATCAAGATGTCTTCAGGAATCTCTTGAAAAATAAAAGCACGAGCTGTTTTGTTTTTCTTCTCATCTACGGTCACTCCAGCCTCTGGTTCAACAGATTCCTATAAACCTTGAGCGTCCATCAGCGCCTCCATCTTGATAGCCCAAGTAGTGTAGTTTGTTGCTGTCAACGTTGGAATCTGGAGTGAACAGAACTGGTTTCTTTCTGGGCTGCAGAGGTAGTTGCTAGTGTCGACATTGGATTGTATTTGGGGTACTTTGGCATAAAACTCACCTTGAACGCTCTGATACCAGTTGTTGGAATCAAAAGACGATCAAACACTCAACTGAGATCAATTAAAAATCATACACACAAAGGTTGTTTTGTGGAATCAAAAGAACTTACATATATAAAACTTGCTGCAAACTAAAAAAAACTACTCCTACTTTTTCGACCCACTACTTAACGCATTCAACTCTACTAAAATATAATAAAACAGTAAATAAATAAACAAACCATGAACCCACGTTCTTGCATGTGACCACAACCGACCCATAATGCAGAAAGCCTTCCTAGTTGACTTTAGACAAGCTTAACAGCTCACATTTACTACCGTTTTAAAAGTTCATGACACTCCTCTTACCTTTCCTAATTTATTTGATAAACTTGTCGATTATGAAAGGGCTTTGAAGGAAACACCTACAACTCCGATTATTGCTACCATGAATCACACTTAAAAACAGCAAAGTCGCTCTTCCTCAAGGAATTATAGTGTCTCTCATTTTTCTAATCGGCAGCAAAACAATGTTCCCAAGTGAAGACATTTTCAAGCCACTTTTCATGGCCAATATAATGTAACTCGCATCTTACTCTACTGTTAGTTCTGTAACATCCCAGGCCATGACAAAAAAGATTGCTGAAAATTGGCTCAGTTTCTTAAAGACAACAATGTTTCTTTACCACAGTTAATTTTTCCACTGCCCGCCCCACATCACCTTCACTACCTTAGATGTTTGATAGTGGTGCATCTCACCATGTCACCTCTGATCGCTCATCGTTACACACCTTGTCAGAATATGGAGGACCTGATGAGATTGTGCTAGGAGATGGTAACGGTTTACCTATTTTTAACACCTGTTAAAATATCATTCACACTTGTTCTCCTCCTTTACAATTATCAAATGTTTTCCATGTCCCTCAATTGCATAACAATATTGTTTCTATTGCTAAACTTTCCAAGTCTAATAATGTTTATGTGAAATTCTTTCCATCTTATTTTTTTGTTAAGTATCTTCACATGGGGGTGTATCTCATGTGGGGAGTGAACATCAATGACATCTATGATGCACCCTCTTACTCGCCTCGCCAACTCCCACAACTCAACTCCTCCTCTCTTGACATCACAAGCTTGGCCATCCTTCCATCAAAGTTCTCAAGCCTTTACTCAAGACTTTAGGACTTACTACAAATAAAATCTCAATATTGTTGTTTCATTGTGATTCATGTTCGGTTAATAAATGTCACAAACTTCCGTTTTCAGATTCTTTACATGCAACTAAGCCTTTACAATTACTTTATTCTGATGTATGGAGACCGGTTCAAAAATCAAACGATGGTTATGCGTATTATGTAATTTTTGTTGACTTTTATTCTAAATATATATGACTATCTCCAATGAAACAAAAATCGGATCTTTCCACCATTTTTCCCCAATTTAAAACACTTGTTGAGAAATATTTTCAAACACCTTTAATTTCCCTTTTCACGACAATTGAGGTGAATATATTGGGCTTATTCCATATCTTCACTCTCATGGGATTTCTCATTTTACAACCACACCTCATACACCAGAAAAAATGGTATTGCGAAAAGGCGAAACCGACATGTGATTAAAACTCACTTATCCCTCCTACACAATGCCAACCTACCACTCACTTTTTGGTCCCATGCGTTTCAAACCGCTGTCCATCTCATCAATCGCCTCCCGACTTCAATTCTTGAGTCAAAATCTCCCTATGACCGGTTGTACAATTCCTCTCTTGTCTACACCAAGCTCAAACCATTTGGTTGTTTATGCTATCCTTGGCTCAAAACCTATGCTACCTCAAAACTTTAACCCTGCTCCACCAAATGTATCTTTCTTGGGTACTCATCCTTTAAATCATTGATCATTTCCTCACCCCACCTAAATCTCCCACTACTTCTCCACTACCTCTAATTTTTCAACCATGCATCATATACCTAACCCTATACAAAACCCACAAAATCCCATACCCAACTCCACGTACACTCCCATCAAAACCCACATGAATCCTAATTCCTCCTTCATAAATCCAAATTCTCATAATATAATACCACCTACTGTACCACACAATGACACCTCAACCCTACCTTGCTTATCCTCTCTCTTAACCCACACTGTCTCTGCTCCTGCCACCATAACACCCTTTCTCTCCCCCTATGAAACCACTTTCTACCAACCCTTCTCCAACCTTAGTGAACTTCGAACCCCAACCCACCACAACCTCTACTCTTGCCCCATCTATTCCTTCACATACACGTAAGTCCAACCCCAAATATTACAACCCAATCTTTGTCAACACCATAACTCTTCATCCTAATCCATCCACTCTCAAATGGTCCACACATCATCAAACTATGAAAGATCCTAAATGGCGCAGTGCCATGGACTTTGAATTTAATACTCTCTTACAAAACCAAACTTGGGAACTTGTACCACCAACCTCACATTCTCCGATCGATTGCAAATGAGTTTTTTGAATCAAGTGTAACCCAAATGGTTCTGTTGATAAATACAAAGCTCGTCTTGTAGCTAAGGGCTTCCATCAACAATATGGAAAAGGACTACTTTGCTACCTTTAGTCCGGTCACCAAACCTGTCACTATTCGTACCATCTTATCCATTATGTGACTCCCTACGTAAATTCCATATCGGCCATAGACAGGAGAGATTCCTGGTTTATATGGAATGTCTGGTCTTTAATATCACCAACACGTTTTGGGTGTATTGGTTGTGGATGAGAGGAGAACTTCACAGTTAAGCATGCTCAAGTAGCAGCAATCCAGGGATGGGTGACCTCCCTAGAAGTTTTCACCCGGGCAACCAAAAGCAACTCCGTGAGCTACTTGTGGGCAAAACAAACAATATTGGTGGTATGAGGAGTCAGATGTTACAGAATGGTATTAGAGCCACTCTTGTGTCGTTCTGGATGGTGGGGTAAACACCGAGGATGGTGAGTCCTTAGGCTAATCGAGACATGAGTCCAAAAGGGGGTGATTATGACACCCTACGTAAATCCCACATCGGTCATGGATAGGAGAGATTCCTTGTTCACAGTTAAGCGTGCTTAGCTACAGCAATCCAGGGATGGGTGACCTCCCTAGAAGTTTTCACCCAGGCAACCAAAAGCAAATCCGTGAGCTCCTTATGGGCAAAGCGGACAATATTAGTGGTATGAGGAGCCAGATGTTGAGAATGGTATCAAAGTCACTCCTGTACCATTCGGGATGGTGGGGAAAACACCGAGGATGGTGAGTCCTTGGGCTCATCAAGGACAATAATTCCAAAGTGGGGTGATTGTGACACCCTCCTTAAATCCCACATCGGTCTTGGATAGAAAAGATTTATGGTTTATAAGGAATGTCTGGTATCTAATATCACCAACGTGTTTTGGGCGTATTGACTATGGATGAGAGGAGAACTTCATAGTTAAGCGTCCTTAGGTGGCAGCAATCCAGGGATGGGTAACCTTCCTGGAAGTTTTCACTGTGAGCTCCTTGTGGGCAAATCGAACAATATTGGCGGTATGAGGAGTCGGATGTTACAAATTTCTATCTAAAAATTTGCCCACTACATCAACTTGACGTCAACAACTCATTCCTTCATGGTACACTCCATAAAGAAGTGTTCTTGACCCAACCACCAGGGTATGTTCACCCTTAATTTCCTTGATATCTTTGAAAGCTCAAAGAATCTCTTTATGGTCTAAAACAAGCTCTTAGAGCTTGGTACATTAAGCTCGTTACATTTCTTCTCCAATTTGGCTTTAAAAAGTCCCTAGCTGATCTTCTCTTTTTATCTTCTAATGTCATGATGTTATTTATTACTTCATGGTCTACGTTGATGACATTGTTCAGACCAGTAACAACTTTAAGTTTCTTGACTACTTTATTGATGCCTTAGGCTCTAAATTTTCTATCAAAGATCTAGGGTCGTTTCACCACTTCCTCGATGTTGAAGTCATTCCAACACCCACCAGTCTATTCCTTTCTCAACACCACTATATTCATGACATACTCACCAACTTCAAGATGGATGGTGTGAAAGACGTACACACCCCCTTGGTACATCAGACCCTCTCTCACCCAATGATCCATCCCCTTCTGTTGACCCCACCCCTTACCGCAAAATAGTCGGTTCATTCCAATACATTACCTTCACTCGTCATGGCATCTCCTTTGTAGTCAATAAACTCTCCTAATTCATGCATGTTCCTCGCAATGCCCACTGGCAAGCTCCTAAATGTCTCCTTCGATATCTCAAAGGTACCATCCACCATGGTCTATTCCTAAACCGTCACTCTCCTCTCACGCTATCGGCTTTATCTGATTCTGACTGGGGTGGAGTCAATGACTAGGGTCGCTCTATGATGGTGTACTTACTTTACCTTGGCATAACATAATCTCATGGCGCTCCATAAGACAAAAAACAGTGTCTCGTTCCTCCACGAAAGCTGAGTACAAAGCCCTTGCCAATGCTATTGCTGAAATCCTTTGGCTAAAAATCTATTATCAGAACTAGGTACTACCATCGAACAGTCACAAACATTATTTTGTGATAATACCGGAGCCATATATCTTTATGGGAATCCATTTTATCATTCAAGGATGAAACATATTTCCCTTGACTATCATTTTGTATGTGAAGAGGTCTCCTGCAAGCTACGGGTACTTCACATTAATTCTTAGGACCAACTTCCTGACATGTTAACGAAACCACTACCCCATACACCTTTCATTTACATTAGATCCATGATTGGAGTATTCGACGGATCTTCCATCTTCCGGGGGCGTATACAGAATAATGGGTCAAGTAATGGGTTACGCAGCAATAACGGGTCCGATAACAACTCCAGCTGCTCGACTGGAGTTTGAATTCAAATTTCATTATTTGAATATATTCAAAATGTTTAGTCAAACTTTGCAACTAAATCTAGATATATATCCGAACTACTCTCTTGTATCATCTCAAATGATGTTGTACTCAAAGCCATTATATATGGCACAAATTGTTTAATGAAAAGTACCAAAGCATTCAATTCATTGTGCTTGCAATCTGATTACCACTATAATATACTCTATAAGCATCGAGTGGTCAGATCAACTTGTGACCCGTAAGAAGACGCTTTTCCATATCATCTATCATAGACTTCTTGCAGTTTATCGAAACAAAATTGATGCGTTAGTATATACAAATTAAACATGTAATCATATAAAACAAACCTTTTTATTAGGAAAAAACTTACTTGATACAAGCCTCCGAACAAAAACAGGCTTGCCCACCCATCTCCGGATCTATCCTAGAGTGGGTTATCACGTGCAGCTCGCTTAACAAGGGCTGCACTCCTGCTCTTCAGGCTACAACAATATGTTAGTTTATTAATATTAGTTATTAAACTGGCATATTATGTAACTAAGTTAAACTAAAAATGAATGTGTACAATTCTCTTTCAATTCGCTGAAAATAGTATCGAACCCATTGTTTCGGGAGGATACACCCCCTCTCCCCCAAGCTTCTTGTTCTAGTTTTGGCAAGAGGTCCTTATTTTCTTTTTTCATGCTTTGGTGTTTCACACATTTAACAAAAAATATGTATATCGGTATAAAATTTTAATTTAAATGTACTAAAATAAGATTTAAAATAACAACGTACTTGGTATTCCAATTTGACATTTGTCGGTAAATTAGGCAAACATATAGAAGTATTTAAATTTTCGAGGTCACCAATTTCAACTAACTTAGTAACAATGATCTTCAATATCAACTCAGCCCGTTGACGTGTCCTCATGAGATAATGTACATGTGATATCCAAACAATGATTTTTCATACTTTAAAATACCAAAACTTAGCTTAAAGATTTCAAAGACCGGACAGATACAACTATGTTATTTATAGTAAATTTTCACCGCGTGCTTGCTATTCTTAGGAACACCATGGTCACGGTATATGTAGGAATCATTTGTGACAGACTTATGATTGATTTGCATTGGAAAATCTCACCACACATATTAAGAATCATATATTTGGAAAAGCTAGTTTATAAGGAACAAGTGTTATATTCCAAGTCCTTGGTTTCGACGGAGTCTCGCAAATTTTCGTGAGAATCCATTACTATTCAGTTTACCACAAATCAAACTTACAAAGCTACTAAGAGAAGACATTTGTTAACAATGGGTTACCCTTGAATTTTTTATCATCCGTAAATTTAGTAACAGGTTAATCAGGGGTATTTTTTTTAATAAATAATATTAATAAAAGTTGTTTAAATACGACACACAACAAATCTTTCTCAAAAAGTTTCTGATGATAACATCTGTTAGAAATTTTCGTACGTGAAAGCCTAGTTTTCTTTAGTAAAGTTAGAGAGATTTTTAAGTAGTGTCGAGGGCTTTAATTCATTAACTGTGTTAAAACTATAACTTAGTGTCGAGTGTTAAAACTTATTTCAAGTCATTCGAACCAAATCCTTACTCGTCCAAACATGTTGGAGCAAAATACAATTATAAATATTAGAGAGTTAGTTGAGGTGGTTATGGGTAGTTGTTTAGTTAGTTAAGGTAGTCATATTCTAGTTATAGAATATTCTTCTAGATCCTTCTTGAGGCTCCTATATAAAGCCTCCTCTTGTATCTGTTTTGAAATAACTCAACAATACAGAAAATATAGACAAAATATATATCTCTCTCCACTCTGATTTTATGGTATCAGAGCATCAGTTCTAGAATTCCAGTAAATTTTCGGCAATTCTGACGGTTGCCCCGGACAATTTTCGATAAATCTCGTTTTCACATCATGTCTACATCCACAACTTCATCTTCTTCTTCTACACCAATCAATACAACTACAGCTTTAGTCAATACACTACCAAATATTGCTAATTTTTTGTCAATTAAACTTGATGACAGTAAATATTTGAATTGGAAACATCAAATTGTGACGATTTTGAAGACCTTAGGACTGTTGAAGTTTTTGAGATCAGACTTACTTGTTCCAGCTGTTGATTCAGTTGAAAGAGATGCTTGGGAGAAGAGCGATAACTATGTTCAAGCCCTGATCACTGCAACTCTTTCTTCCTTAATACTTCATCTTGCTCGAAGCTCAACATTTGTTGCTTCATTATAGAAATCAATTGAGGATTCCTTTGTTCAGATTTTTTTTTGCTAAACAATCTAAATTAAAAACTCAATTTCATCTTCTTAAACAACATTCTAAGTCAATTGTGATTTCTTGAACGAAACAAAGGAGATTGTTGACTCGTTAAATGCGATTGGAGATCCGATTTCATACAAGGTACTTGTTCAGAAAATCCTTCAAGGATTACATACTGATTATGAGCATTTTGTAATGAATATTGAAAATCAAGATAAATCCCTTACATATTCCCAACTACGATTGAAATTACTTACCTATAAGGCGAGATTAAAGCAGAGGCAACCAACAACGACTCCACCACTTGCTGCTATGATTGCCTCCACATAACAACAACCACATGTTACTTTTTTGAAGAACATTCCAAGTCATATTTATGCTAAAGTCAGTTACAAAGCCTTAACTTTTTATTTTCATTACACTCCTACTGAGCCTTCATAGTCGCGTCGCGATGGTGGTGGTTCTAATTGGAGAGGAAATCGATCTCAAGGTACTGGTAGCCGCTTCGATGGTGGTTGTGGAGGCTCACGATGGTCACCTCATGGAACATTTGCTGCTAATTTGGCATCTATTTATGGTGATGTGATGCTAGGCGCATTTGGTTCCTCTCTAGGTCATAATACTGGAATTTTAGGCCCAGGGCCTAATTTGGCTTTTATGCATGAAACGTCTTCCTTTGGGCCGAGTTTAGCTGCTTCTTTGCACAACCTCATCCTACAGTTTCTAGAATTGGCTTTGGTAATGGTTCTTCTGGTCCTAATTCTTCCGGGCCATCTTCTTATGGTGGTGGACCATATTTTGGTCTTAAAAGTAGTACACAGCTTGGGACTAGTGTCTCAGGTTTTAGGCCCGAGCACTTACAATCTTGGGCATCCTTGGTCTCCATTATCACTTATCCACATTATGGTTTTCATGCTGACCTTTCTCGTACTTGTCAGGAGGTTGATTCTTGGATTCCTGATTCTGGTGCCACCTTTCATATGACATCTGACTCATCTATTATGTTTGGAACTTTTCCATACAATGGTGTTGAGAGTGTCATTGTTGGCAATGGTACATCTCTTTCTATATCCCATATCGGTTACTCTTATCTTCGTTTATCTCAATGTGTTTTACTTTTTTGTCATGTTCTCATTATCCTGGCCTAGCCAAGAACCTTTTATCAATCACATAATTAGTGATTGATCATCCTATATCTGTTTTGTTTACATGTTTTGGTTTGTCTATACAAACTCACACACGACGGCTCTTCCACCACATGCGAGCTAGTCCTCATCAACTCTACTCTTTGTCTGCTACGTTTTCCACTTCTGTGAGCTTTGGTATTCAAGGCTGGGGCATCCATCTGATCCTGTAATGTCTAGGTTGTCCTTTTTACCATTATGTGATAAATACTTGCATAAACCTTGTAATTCATGTTATATTTCCAAATCTAGTCGTTTACCACTTTCGTGTATTGTTTCACATTCTACTATTCCATTACATGTTATTTATTGTAATATATTGGGCCCTTCTACTGTTATATCTTGTTCTGGTTATCGTTATTTTATCACATTTATTGATGATTTTAGTGATTTTACATGGATGTATCCTTTGACTAGTCGTTCTCAGACTATTAATTGTTTTCATCACTTTCGAGCTTTGGTTGAAAATTTGTTCTCTTGCACCATTAAGCATGTTTAGTGTGATGGTGCCCCTAAGCTGACTTGTGGTGATATGGCGCGTTATATTTTTGAGTCTTGCATTGCTTTTCGAATTTATGGCCCTCATACACCCCAACAAAATGTAGTGGCAGAGTGCAAGAATCGTCATCTTTCTGAGGTTGCTGGTGCATTATTGTTTCATGCTCGTCTAACAAATAAATTTTGGTATGATGCTTATACTACTGCAACATTTCTTATTAATCGGCTTCCTACGCCGGTTCTCCGTCATTCATCCCCTTACGAGGTTTTATTTGGTACATGACATGATTACTCGCTACTTCGTACCTTTGGGTGTTTTTTTTTATCCGTTCATTGGCCATACTCGTTTGGATAAACTTTCACCTAAGTCTACTCTATGTATTTTCTTGGCTATGCGCCGAGTCATCGTGGTTACCTTTGTTATGATCCATGTATTTCTCGAACTCTCACTTCTTGTCATGTGCTATTTTAAGAGACAGTGTTTGAGATTCCAGTGGCTTTATTTTCTGCTGATTCCTTGGATTCCGCTTCTTTCAGTGAGTTTATTATTCCTCCCGATCTGTACCCTGGTTCCTCTTCTGTTTCTTCCAGTGTTCCTTCTTTTTCTCCACCACCTCCTTCTTCTTCTTCTTCTCCTGCTCCTCCTCTTCCTTCTTCATCTCTACCCTCTCATCCTATGGTCACTCGTTTGTGTGATCAAACTCGTCAGCATAGACAGTTTCCTAATCATATACTTTTTCATGTTACTACCTCTCCTACTTCTGAGCCTTCTTCACTTTCTCAGGCTCAGCGTTATTCTTTTTAGTGGGATGCAATGCGTACTGAGATTGTTGCATTGCATTCTAACCATACCTCGGATCTTGTTCCCTTGCCTACTACTACCAACATTGTTGGTTGTCAGTGGGTTTACAGGATTAAGCACAATCTTGATAGCTTTATGAGTTGTTACAAAGCTCAGCTTTTTGCTAAGGGCTTTCATGAGACTGAGGGGATTGATTATGCTGGGACGTTTAGTCCCATGGTTAAGCCCACCAATATTCATCTTGTCTTGTCTATTGCTTTCTCTTGTGGCTGGTGCATTCGCCAAGTTGATATCAACAATGCCTTTCTTCATGGTTACTTAACTGAGACTGTGTATATGTCTCACCCACCTAGATTTGTTGACCCTACTAGGCCTCATCATGTCTGTCTTCTTCGAAAGGCTCTTTATGGCCTTAAGCGGGCTCCTCGAGCTTGGTTTTCCAAGCTTTCTTCTACTCTTTTGGCTAGCGGCTTTACTCAGTGTGTCTTCAATACTTCCTTATTTGTTTAGCATGATGGAGATATTTGTTATATCTTGGTTTATATGGATGACATTATTATTACTTGGAGCTCCTCTAAATTTATTACTTCATTGATTGCCCTTTTGCACTCTTAGTTTGCTCTTAAAGATTTAAGGGCTTTATCCTATTTTTAGGTGTTCAGGCAACCTTTTCTGCTGACTGTCTTCATTTGTCTCACCAACGTGATCATGAGTCAATAATTCAGTGTTTAATTGATCTAATTATGTGATTTTACATCGTTGTTATTATGGAATAGGATTACTTTGGTTGTGTTTTGTTTATAGGTGTTCAAAGCCTAAACAAGCTTAATTGGAAGTAAAAGAAGCCAAACACAAAACTACAAAGACTAAAGATGTAAACTTCAGAAGTTACAAAAAAGGCACAAATTTAGGTGTACGAGCGTATGATACGCCGATCGGCGTATTGGCGGCATATCAGTGGGCGTATTTGGAAAAAATTACAGAAAGTTGGGCGTATGGAAGCTGAGGGGGGATAAAACACGCCAACCCTTGGCGTATCATACGCCAATCATCAAGAACTTTCTGGATTTTGTGGATCTTCAAGTTATTTAAACACAATCCAACCCTAATTCGAAGAATAACTTTTCAAGCTCAATTCTTGATGATTCTAAGCTGATTTGTGGTGATCTCAAGCATTCTCATTCATCCCAAATCATCTACAAACATTATCAAATCAAGATTAAAGATCCGATGAAGACCATGCGTGGCTAGTTCCTTTCTGATTGCTTCCGGAAGAGACTTTTACTATGTTTTTATTAGGGTTTTGTTAAATGATTGATTGAATGTAATTCTACATTTTGTTTAAGTTAAGAGATTTGTTTATAAATAGAATTGCTTGTTGAGATTATCAGTTTTTCGGTTTTCTTGCATCGTGAACTCAATAAGATTGAGAAGTAGTTTGATATAAACGAATTAATAACATTGTGAATGAGCAAGTCTTAAAAGTTTGATCCTTTGTTATTACTTGAATAAAAAGTGGAAATCTTGAGAACAAAATCTTGACAAACCCTAGTGAGGCATATAACTTGTTGATCTTGCATAATTGAGGATTCGAAAGTGATTGTTTTTCATTATTTAAGTAAATTAGTTTTAAAGTTCATTGCTTTTTGCATTAATATTTTAGAGATTGTTCAAAGTTTTAATCTTTAATTATAATGTTTGTGTCTTTAAGTTAGTTGAGTCATATTCATTAAACACTTTCCACATATTCCTTGTGGAGACGACCTTACTTACCCTTACACAATAAAGGTAGCTAAGACCGACATAATAACTTGTTTTTGATCGAGTCTAGACAATCTAGATCAAGTTATTATGTCGGTCTTAGCTAAGACCGACACAATTTACCTTAATTAATCAAACATACTAAGTTATCACAACTTTGTATAAGTTAAGGTCCCGAGGAATATTTAGTTTTAAACTTTCATCAAGTAAGATTCACAACCCAACATGTAATATCATTCATGTTTTAAACTTAAAATCTTTAGTTGGCATAACTTCGCCTTTTGCTTCAGACATTGATGCATTCACATTCCTCACAACGAACACTCCTCTTGGTTTGTTTTATGGACTAGTGATTATATACTAGTATATCTGGAACTCTTAAACCAAGAATATACATTTTCATCATAAGCTCGTATATTATTCGTATCGCCATCAATTAACACAATATAACACATAAATCAAGAGGTCTTTCATAGGTTGTAATGTTAGGCTAAGGTTTAAGTTGGGATAGAATAGGGCTTTTATAGTGGGTAATGATGAATGAAATCCAATTTAACATGCTAGACGACTTATTTATCAATCTCTATCATCTAGTTGCAATAATATCATCAAATTCTCACACTATTTTTATTGCTTCATATTTTGGTCATTTTGACCTCATATTTAGCTTTTTTTTCTCTTTTTTTCTTCTTTTTTCACATATTCATAACTAATTATACTATTATTAAACTATTACTAAAACGACACTTCTAAACATGTCATGGATTGGACTTAATCACCCTGATGTTTCATAAAAAGGCTAAGGCTTTGTAGGCTTATTGTGTTGGGCTATTCAAATGACAAGTTGGGGCTCAACATGGTGTCTAAAGGAAAATTATCAAGGTATGAAATTCAAAGAAAAAAGTTCAAGCAAATGGTTCATTCCTAATGCCTCTATCACATATATGCACATATTGGTTCATGATCTTGGCACGCATCAATTACACGAGTTCTAACTTAAATGCACATTATGGTTTCCCTCATTATGAAAAAATATCAAGCAAATCAACATATGCTATGAATTGTTCAATTAGGCTTAAATTCTTACGGAAACGGTGGAAAAGGATTAAAAAATATGAAGCATGTATGTCATCTACCATTCGATTCGTTATGCCTCCTAAGAATTTTATCTAGTTTTATAAAAACTCATGATAGGAATGCCTTACTATGATTTCAAAACAAGCATGCCAATGGATCTATACATGATGTTGTTGTGATGGCAAGGCAGGGTTCCTCATGTCTTTGTTTTTGTACATTCTCCCCATTTTTGGTAGCATCATCTTGAGAAGTAGATGAGCTAGAGGAAGAACTTAAAGAAACGTGAGTATGTACATGCCTAACAGACTTCTCAATCTGTGTCTCAGCTAGTTGAGCCTTGAGATTTTCAATCTCAAGTTGCTGAGTGGCAGACCTGTCCTCTAAAGTCTTAACCTTTTATTCAAGGTTTGAGACTTTAGAAATCAGGTCTCTGATAATGAGTTTCAGGCTACCCTCATCTTCTTTTGAAGAATCATTGGGAGATGAGACAACATACCTAGTATGTTCATCATCACCACCAGTAATGGTTTCTTGGCGCCCTGGATACCCTTGCGTGTTGATGTCTCTTTCAGAGTCATCAAGGGGCAAGGTTGTCATAGACTCAGTCCCACTTATGTTACCACTATCCTGAGAGGTTAGTAAAACACTCTCAGTAGTAGCAGCTGAGCCTACATGAGTCACCTCAACACCAATTTGACTCACCTCAGTTAGGTATAGTTGATATGGGCTAGACATTAGAGGTTCCCTAGGGCTCAGTCGATTTATAGAGTGGTATGGCAGATCAACATCATGGCCCGGATGAAACATAATGTCCTCATCAGGTAGGGTTAATAGGTCAATGAGGGATAGGGAGGTTAAATTTAATGACCCGGGACCTTGGTCAGCACCTATGGGTTCTTCTGCGAGAGCAGATGACCCGATGATGTTGATGTCCCTTTTTGGCTTCTTAGGGGAGTGTTGAGACTCACCCTGAGGGCTAAAGGGTTAGGTTGTGGTCTCCTCAACTTGAGACAGAGGAGACTCAATGCTGACATTAAGGTTAATGGTGGAGGATGGTTGGACCTCTGGCTGAGTGGGAACCCTGAGTTCCACTCGAGCCTTTTTGGTTAGAATAGAGAGGACCTAATCAATCAGAGAAGATTGATCAGGGGTTCGTTTGGGGCGTCTAGTGTGTGTAATCTTGATTGGGTGGGAAGAAGTTATTGGCATTTATGTAACACCCGAAAATTTATAAAAAGGAAAGGAAAAGAAGAGAAAAAGGGGAAAGATAACATTTTTCAAAAGTAAAGAGGGTTAAAGTGTACAAGTGGCAAACTTGCCTCTAGTGGGTTCAAAAAGCAGGGGAAGGCCACCCACACCCCCATTTCCCCACATCTGCTTTCGGCTGCAATAAGAGAAGAAGAAGCTGCAATCGGTTTCTAGGGAGAGAAGGAGGCAGATCTGCTTGAAGGTGAGATTTTAAGGTGCTAGAACTCCAAGCTTATTCTCGGGTTATGAAGTTTGCTAGAAAGTTGTTGAAGGTGAGTTCTAGATCCCCTCTTTTACTGGTTTTCTACTTGTTTGGGGCTGTTATGCATACCAAAAAGATGTTTCTTTACCAAATTATGTTTTTTCTCTTCAAAGAATTATGGCTGTGAGCGATGTGGTATGTTTTAAAAAGTTTCCAGGTTGTTGAATGGTTCTTGGTGATGTTTTAAGTGTATAACTGGTAGATCCATGCTAAGTAGATGTTTAGAAGTGAGGTTGAATCGGGTCCGCTGTGGACACATATGCATGGATAAGGTGTCCGCTGTGGACACTTAGAAAGTTTTAAGTCATCTGCTGTGAACCTTAGTCGTCCACTGTGGGACTTTGGTCATCCGTTATGAGACTTTAGTTGTCCGCTGTGGGATTTAGTTGTCCGTTGTGGGACTTTAGTCGTCCGCTGTGGGACTTTGGTCGTCCGCTGTGAGAGTTGGCTGTCCGCTATGAGAATTGGCTGGCAGTTGTGGACTTTGGTCAACCGTATTTGCTTTGCTCATCCGCATTTGGACATGTTCATCAGCATTTGGTTCCTCCGCATATCTTTAGACACTTGGAATATTTCTGAGACTTTCATCCGCATTTGCTTGTCCGCATTTGCTGAACATTCAGCCGCATTGGCCTATGTTCATCCGTATTTCTTTGGGTACTTAGGATTTTCTGGAATTTTGGGAAGTAGAATGTAGTGTTAACTTCTGATGTGTTGTGATGGTTTATGACTGTTGATGTTATACGCTTGTGGACTGTGGTTATTATGTGCCTTTATATGGCGTGATATGTATGAGTACATAAGTAAAGTATTATGTAACGAAAGTGAAAGATAACGAATGACGAAAATGGATGTAATGGACGATGTGATCTTTGTTGTTGACCCCGGTACTGTGTCAGCTTTTTAGCATGAGTAGGGGTTTGTCTACGAACCCCGGAACAGTATCAGCTTTTAGCATGACTCAGGGGAGTAGCATATGAGTTGAGATAAGATCCTTGTCGCGTACCCCGGTGCTGTGTCAGCTTTTTAGCATGAGTGGGGGTTTGTTTACGAACCCCGACACAGTACCAGCTTTTAGCATGAGGCAGGATCCATAAAGAAGTAAAAGACGAATTATGATGAACGATGATGAAGATGATAATTATTATCTAGATGTACGTATGATGTATGATCATGAACGAAAGTAAAGGATATGTTTTAACGTAATGTAAAGTATTTTATTATTAAAACTAGAACTCACTCAGTGTCGCTGATTTTTTGTATACATAATAGTTGGTAGGTATTTGTTGATGCTGAGGAGGTGCAAGCATGGATGCATAAGCTACTGGGGATGGTTCAAGTCTGGCATCCGTATTTTGGAGAATGCTTTGTATTAATACATCTTGGGAATGTAAAATAAATGATATGATGATTTGACATGCTTTTAATTATTAATGAAAAGTTTTAATTTCGCTACAAATGATGTGTTTTAAATATTTTATGCGATGATTGACCGACTGTAAGCGTCCCTGGAATGGAGCCTTACAAGTTGGTATCAGAGCCAAAGTTAAAGAGAAGTAGGTAAAATATTTTCAAAAACCTAAACTTAAACTAAGAATGTGACAAGAAAGGGAAAGGGATGTCAGTCCTAGTAGCTACATGCCTGCAGGTAAATGTTTCATGTGAATGTTTTATGTAAGATAATAAAAAGGAATTATGTGCGTGTGCTATGTGGATTATGTGTTCTTTGTAGATTTGGATACTGATGTAGTCAGGATAGGAAATGCTTGGAGAATGAAGAGTAAAGTAAGTAGCTAATCACAACTGGCCACTGTAATTAGGAACTTACTATACTTGACACAACCTGAGCTATTACCTTAAATGACCATGTTGGTTTTTGAATCTTGTAGTGCTTAGAGATGGCTGGTGGTAGATCTTCAGAGGCTTTTCGAGGTGGAGGTCATGGTGGTCATGGTGCTGGACCGCGTGCCATGAGGAACAGGGCTAAGACTGCCGAAATGGCTCCTAAAGAGCCCGAGCTTCATCACCATGATGGTGACGATGAGAGTGCTAATCTGAGGGCCTAAATGAAGGAGGAAATAGCGGAAGAAGTTCATCAGGTCATGCAGATGATTCTTCCATTTGTGGTGACCGAGGTTATTAGAGCTGTGTGGGAGGATGAGAAGAAAGAGAAGGAGGAGAGGAGGAAGACCGATAGGCGAGGGGGGCGAAGGAGGAGGTTCAAGGGAGATGGAGCAACCGGATACAGAAATGGTTGTCTCCTGTGATGATAAAGAGGGGGAGGCAGTGCAGGAAGCTGCAAAGGGGTGTAACTACAGGGCATTCCAGAGATGCAAGCCCCCGACATTTGATGGGAATGGGAGTGCTGCTGCTGCTCACCGATGGGTGAGAGAGATGGAGGTTGTGTTGAATATCAGTGAGTGCAGGGAGGATCAGAAGCTGAAGTTTTCTACCCACTCATTTGTGGATTTGGCCTTATGCTAGTGGGACAACATCGTCCAGGTCGAGGGTAGCAAAGCGATCGGGAGGATGAGATGGGCTGAACTGAAGAAGTTGGTGATCGAGGAGTTTTTTCCTCACAAGGAGCTTGACAAGATTGAGAGAGAGTTCCTAGAATTGGAAGCGGGAACCATGACACACCAGCAGTACACAACTAAGTTCAATGAGATGGCAAGGCTGGTGCCAGATCAAGTGACGTCTGTCTCACGGAAAATAAAGAGATACATCCAGGGTTTGCCGGTAGATATCCGTAGACATTTGATCGCCGCTCGGCCAGGTACGTTAGGTTGGTGGTCGATCTGGCGGGGAGACTGTATGATGAGTGAGAGTCGGTGGCGGCGATGGATGAGAAGAAGAAGTGTGGCGATGATAGGAATAGGAATGAGAAATGGTATAACGGTGGTTGTTTTGTGGCCGGAGGTAAGAAGACAATAATGGATGAACGGAAGGTGATAACAGAGAGGGAGAAGGCATGCAAGAAGTGTGGGAGAGACCACATGGGGGAGTGTAAGTGGGGATCAAACGCCTGCTTTCAGTGTGGAAAGGAGGGCCACAGAGCAAGGGATTGTCGCGTGGGGAAATGTTACAAATGTGGTAAGGCTGGGCACATGACCAGAAACTGCAAGAAGTCAAGGGATGAGATCTCCGTGGCTAAGAAGGGGACTGAGAAGGAGGGCAGAGGGCGAAGGCCAGGGCATTCGCTATGACTTAGGAAGAGGCTAGGGTGGACTCTGACGCTGTGCCAGGTACATTCCTAGTAAACTAGACTTGTGCTTCTGTACCTTTTATTCTGGTGCTAGTAGGAATTTTATTTTTGCTGCCTTCTGTGATAAGTTTCCCTCTAGGAGTAGGAGGATTGATGAGCCCTTCGATGTAGAAACTGCCATTGGTAAGTCAATAAGGATTTCTGATATGGTAGAAGACTGTGGCATAGAGTTGAAAGGCCATAGGTTCTCTGCTAGGTTATTCGTGATGCCCCTAGGTGGATTCGATGTGGTTCTAAGGATGGATTGGCTAGCAGCCTATGTGGCAAATATTATGTGTCGCAAGAAGATGATTTGATTGACCACACCCGATGGGAGTTCGGTGACGACTTATGGCAATAGAGTTAGTACAATCTCGAATGTAATTTGGATGGTTGTGGCAGAGAAGTGTACGAGACGTGGAAGTGGTGCCTATCTAGCCTACGTGAAGGATGTGGATACGTCAGTACCACGATTGACGGATGTACCGGTTGCGTGTGAATTCCCAGATGTGTTCCCAAAGGATCTACCAGGTGTGCCACCTGACTGCTAGATCGAGTTCCAGATCAATCTGATGCCTGATGCCCAATCGGTTGCTAAGATGCCGTATCATCTAGCTCCCTCCGAGATGAAGGAATTGATGACTCAGCTGCAAGATTTGTTAGATAAGGGGTTCAGTTGACCGAGTAACTCTCCTTCGGGGTGCTCTGGTCTTATTTATGGAGAAGAAGGACGATAGCATGAGGATGTGTATCGACTACCGTGAGTTGAACAAGTTGGCTGTGAAGAACCGATATCCGTTACCGAGGATTGATGACTTGTTTGACCGGCTCCAAGGTGCCAATTGGTTCTCAAGAATATATCTCTGATCTGGTTACCATCAATTGAGGTGGAGGAGCGGGATATTACTAAAACAGCTTTTCATACATGTTATGGACACTACGAGTTCCTCGTGAGGTCCTTTGGTTTAACCAACACGCCAGCTACTTTATGGATATGATGAATCAGGTGTGCCGACCTATGTTAGATAAGTCAGTGACTGTGTTCATTGATGATGTTCTGATTATTTCGTAGAAGCGAAGAAGAACATATCTGTCACATCCGGGAAGTACTGGATACATTTCGAAGGGAGAAGCTATACGCCAAGTTCTTCAAGTGTGCGTTCTAGTTATGTGAGGTTCAGCTTTTGGGTCATGTAGTTAATCCTGAAGGGATTATGGTAGACCTGATAAAGGTGAGGCGGTGATTCAATGGAAGTCTCCAAAGACGCCATCCGAGATTCGTAGTTTCTTGGGTTTGGTGAGTACTATAGGGTAATTATCCAAAACTTCTCTAAAGTGGCGGTTATGGTCTTTGCATTGAAGGAATGGAGGCCACTTGGGGGAATCAGAGGAAGAAATGAAATGGCACTACCCAGATCTCTTTAAGGAGTGACAGGTTTTGGGGATGAAACCCAATTAAGGGGGGTGGACTTGTAACACCCAAAAATTTATAAAAAGGAAAGGAAAAGAAGAGAAAAAGGAGAAAGATAACATTTTTCAAAAGTAAAGGGGGTTAAAGTGTGCAAGTGGCAAAATTGCCTCTAGTAAAGTAAGGGATGGCCGCCCACACCCCCATTTCCCTACATCTGCTTTCGGTTGCAAGAAGAGAAGAAGAAGCTGCCATCGGTTTCTAGAGAGAGAAAGAGGAAGATCTGCTTGAAGGTGAGATTTTAAGGTGCTAGAACTCCAGGCTTATTCTCGGGTATGAAGTTTGCTTAAAAGTTGTTGAAGGTGAGTTCTAGATCCCCTCTTTTACTGGTTTTCTACTTGTTTGGGGCTGTTATGCATACCAAAAAGGATGTTTCTTAACCAAATTACGTTTTTTCTCTTTATATAATTATGGTTGTGTGCGATGTGGTATGTTTTAAAAAGTTTCCAGGTTGTTGAATGGTTGTTGGTGATGTTTTAAGTGTATAACTTGTAGATCCATGCTAAGTAGATGTTTAGAAGTGAGGTTGAATCAGGTTCGCTGTGGACACATATGCATGGATAAGGTGTCCGCTGTGGCCACTTAGAATGTTTTAAGTCATCCGCTGTGAACCTTAGTCGTCCGCTGTGGGACTCTGGTCATCTGTTGTAAGACTTTAGTTGTCCGCTATGGGACTTTAGTCGTCCGCTGTTGGACTTTAGTCATCCGCTGTGGGACTTTGGTCATCCGTTGTGAGAGTTGGTTGTCCGCTGTGGACTTTGGTCAACGGCATTTGCTTTATTCATCCGCATTTGGACATGTTCATCTGCATTTGGTTCCTCCGCATATCTTTAGAAACTTTGAATATTTCTGAGACTTTCATCCGCATTTGCTTGTCCGTATTTGCTGAACATTCAGCCGCATTGGCCTATGTTCATTCGCATTTCTTTGGGCACTTAGGATTTTCTGGAATTTTGGGAAGTAAATTGTAGTGTTAAGTTCTGATGTGTTATGATGGTTTATGCCTGTTGATGTTATATGCTTATGGACTGTGGTTATTATGTGCCTTTATGTGGCGTGATATGTATGAGTACATAAGTAACGTATTATGTAGATAAAGTGAAAGATAACGAATGACGAAAATAGAGGTAATGAATGATGAGATCTTTGTTGCTGACCCCAGTACTGTGTCAGCTTTTTAGCAGGAGTAGGTGTTTGTCTTCGAACCCCGGCACAGTATCAGCTTTTAGCATGAGTCAGGGGAGTAGCATATGAGTTGAGATAAGATCCTTGTCGCGTACCTCGGTGTTGTGTCAGCTTTTTAGCATGAGTGGGGGTTTGTTTACGAACCCCAGCACAGTACCAGCTTTTAGCATGAGTCGGGGTATAGCATGAGGCAGAATCCATAAAGAAGTAAAATATGAATGATGATGAATGATGATGAAGATGATAATTATTATCTAGATGTACGTATGATGTGTGATCATGAATGAAAGTAAAGGATATGCTTTAACGTAATGTAAAGTATTTTATTATTAAAACTAGAACTCACTCAGCGTCGCTGACTTTTTGTATGCATAATAGTTGGCAGGTATTTTTTGATGCTGAGGAGGTGCAGGCATGGATGCATAAGCTACTAGGGATGGTTCAAGTCTGGCATCCGTATTTTGGAGAATGCTTTGTATTAATACATCTTGGGAATGTAAAAGAAATGATATGATGATTTGACATGCTTTTAATTATTAATGAAAAGTTTTAATTCCGCTGCAAATGATGTGTTTGAAATGTTTTATGCGATGATTGACCGACTGTAAGCGTCCGGGGAATGGGGCCTTACAATTTAAGTGGTGGTGTTTGGTGTGGGTTCGTCACCTACTGGGCTTGCAGGGATGTCACCAGGAGCCGTTGGCTCGTGCATACCTGGAAGAAGATCAGTGAATCTTCCAGAGAAGTTGGTGGACACCTTCTTCAAAGTTTTGAAGATGCCAGGCCGCATGTGATAGACCAGTAGAACATCTGCATATTGTAATCTGTCCTGGTCCAGCTCACAGTTGATTATGTTCTGGATGAATCGGGGATACATGTAGAATGGATCCCGAGTGAGATTGCCTTTTATGTTGTTCAACATAAATCTTGAGTAGTTGAAGCGCAGGCCCTTTACCAACCCATGGACATGGCAGCCCAAATCATATGGGATTTGATCCCATCCCCCAGATTTGTTAGATAGGTAGTGCGGGACAATGTGCAGCAAGAACTTCAAATTATAGGAGAAGTTAAACTTATAGACTGTAGACTTGTGCACATCGCCGCCATATCCCATCTGAGTGTAAGTGTCTTCCAACTCAGATTTGGGGAATTCAGTAGGGGCTCCCTCATCATCAAGCTCCAGATGCTCCCTGATGGTTGATTCAGCAATGGTGATCTCCTGTTCGCAGATCCTCGATCTGATGACCCTTTCACTATTTAGTGTTTCATCTTGACCATTGGCCCAGAATTCGGCGATGTGGTTAGAGTGGATGGTGGGGTTAACGGTGAGAGCAGTGAAGTATGCTGATTGGGACAAAAATTCGATGATAGGGGCAAAGTCGGCATCCTTTGAAGAATCAAGGATAGCGACCTGATTATGTTGGGGATTTAGGGCCATTGTTAAGAGGTACGGTAGGATTGAAGGAATTTAAGAGTGGGTGAAGAAGATGGTGGTAATTTGGGGTTGATTTTGTGGTAAAGAAAGTAAAGAAAAAGAGTCGGAAATTTTAAATGGGGGTTAAAAAGCAAACCGATAAGGTGAAAGGATAGTTTAGGTTACGATTTGATAGAGGCGCTAAGATAAAACATTTAAAATATTCCGACAATCATCGATAAAATCTTACTTTTTACAGAGTGGTGCCCAAAGATTTCCGTTACATTGTAAAGATGTTCTTCCAAAGGTAAACTTGCTTCCGAGAGAAAACACTTGTGTTTCTCAATATTGTCTTCCGAATCCATTTTTACTTCCGAAAGCAAACCATGTCTCAATGACAAGTTTGCTTCCGAGAGTACAAACTTCTTCCGAGAATAGAAGTTAGTAAGCTTCAGAAGAAAATTTGATTTATGATCAATTGTTCTTCCGAGGCTAAAAACTCTTCAGAAGATAATATTTATGCAGAGGAATTTGCCTTCGGAAGATGGATAAAGATTTCTTCCGAGGGTAAGTTTCTCTTCGGAAGTATTTACACTTAGATTTTTAAAGAGAGCCTTTTTGTAAAAGGGCTTAGATTGTAGTTAGACAACATAGACAAGACATATTTTAAAAAGGTTTTTCAAAAGAGAAGAACTAGTCAATGTTAATCATCCCAATAGCTGTAATTAAATATTTAAATCTTTATTCATCAAAGGCTTTGGTGAACAAGTCAGCATATTGTTCATTTGAATTCACTTTGACTAGCTTTATTAGATTTTTCTCATGAATATCTCTAATCTAATGATACATGATGTTGATATGCTTTGTCTTGGGGTGCTTGATTAGATTTTCTATGATAGAAATGGCACTCTTGTTGTCTATGTGGATAGGAGTCTGCATGAAGTTGAAACCATAGTCTAGCATTTGAATCTGAATCCATAGCAGTTGAGCATAGCAACTCGCAGCAGCAATGTATTCAGCTTCAGCAGTTGATGTAGAGACACATGATTGTTTCTTGCATTTTAGGAGATAATCCTTCCAACAAGAAATTGACATCCTTCGGATGTGGATTTCTTGTTGATGTTGCAGCCACCATAATCATTGTCAGTATACCCATAGAGATTGAAGTCCTTATTCTTAGGATACCAGAGACCCAGTTTGGGAGCTCCTTTAAGGTATCTAAGAATTCTCTTGGCAGCAATTAGGTGAGACACCTTAGGAGCCGCCTGATATCTTGCACAGATGTAGGTTGCAAACATGATATCAGGTCTACTTGCAGTGAGATACATCAGAGATCTAATAATCGCCCTGTACTGATGCTGATTAGTATCCTCCCCTTCGAAATAAAGACAAAGATTGTGATTTCTGGGTATAGGTGTCTTGGCTGGCTTACAATCTTTCATCTCAAGTCTCTCTAAGATGTCCTTGACATACTTAGATTGATTAATAAAGAACCCTTCTTCCATTTGCTTTACTTGAATTCCAAGGAAGAAATCCATCTTCTTATTGAACTCATCTCAAACTTCTTCCTCATGATGCTTTCAAAGTCTTTGCACATTTGGCCATTTGAGGAACCAAATAGATGTCAACAACATAGACTTGAACAAGCAGCATGTCTTTCCCGGACTTCTTTATGAACAATGTCTTGTCTATGGTGCTTTTGGTGTAGCCATTCCTAAGAAAAAACTAAGACTGGGTCTCATACCACAGCCTAGGTGCTTGATGCAACCCATAAAGAGCTTTATCCAGTTTGCACACATAGTTGGGGTGCTGTGGGTCTTCAAATCTAGGTGGCTGACACACATAGACTTCTCTATCAATATCCCCATATAAAAATGCACATTTGACATCAAGTTGATAGACAGTGAAGTTCTTGGATGCTGCAAAAGCAAGGAATATTCTCACAGCCTCAAGTCTTGCAACAGGTGCAAAGACATCAGTGTAATCTATGCCTTCCTCCTGTGTGTATCCTTAAACAACAAGTCTTTCCTTGTTCTTAATGATCAAACCTCAATCATCTCTCTTATTTTTGAACACCCACTTGGTGCCAATGGGGACTTGGCTAGGTGGCAATGGACACAAGTTCCATACCTTTTGCCTCTTGAACTGAAGCAACTCCTCTTGCATAGCTTTAACCCAATTGTTTTCCTTGAGGGCTTCTTCCACCTTCTTTGGTTCTATTTGAGAGAGAAATCATGAATACAAGCAGACATTCCCATTATGGGTCTGACTTCTTGTTCTCACACCTTCTGAGACATCCCCAATGATGTTCTTAGCTTGGTGAGTGTTATGTATCTTGAGCCTAGGAATCACATCTAGTTGCATAGATAGATCCAGGTTAGAGATGTTTTGCTCAGGGTTTTGAACACCATGACCAGCTGATGTCTCACACTCATTCAATGAGGACTGATTGAATGAATGTGTTACAGCATCAATAATATTCTACTGAGAAGTAGTATTAATAGTTGTCTGTTCCTCCAGATTACTGTATTCATCAACTTGGTTTTGAATGCTGGAGTTCTCAGGTGATGAATTTTGAGGCTCAGTTGGCTAACAACTTGTTGAAGCTCCATGATTTCCTGAGATGTTCAAGCTTTCAGGACTTCCAGTAGTGGGAGCTTGTTCTTCAATCCCTCTTCGAGAACTGGGAATAGGTCTGGGTAACTCAAACATTTGATCTTCATAGATGCCACTTTGAGTTCCGTTCTAGCTGAAATATTCTCATAAGATGGTTTAGAATAGTTTGGAAACAATTCTAGATTGAAGATATGATCATGGGATCAGGGCCATTCCCTCTAACACACGAAGTGTGCTCATTAACAACAATGTTGGATGATTCCTCAAATTGTTTATTTTTAATATTATACACTCTATAAGAAATAAAGGTTGAGGAATATCCAACAAAGATAGCATCATCCAACTTTTCAGTAGATTTTGCTAAATTGTCTTTTGTGTTGAGTATGGTACACCTGCTGCCAAAGGATCTAAGAAAGCCAATGAATAGTGGCCTCTTGTTCCATAACTCATAAGGGGTCTATAAATGGGGCTTAACAATGAGAACCCTGTTCTGCACATAGCATGCAGTGCTGACTGCCTCTGCCCAGAAAATTAGAGGCAGCTTTGAATCAGCTAACATAGTTCTTGCAGCCTCAATAAGTGTCTTGTTCCTCCTCTTAGTAACACCATTTTGTTGAGGAGTTCTAGGAGCACTGTATTGTCTGGCAATCCCTTTTGAGTTGCAGAATGAGTCAAGAACTTGATTCTTAAACTCAGTCCCTTGATCACTTCTAATGATTTTTACCTTGTGATCCATTTGATTTTCAATTCTAAGAATAAAAGATTTTAAAGTTTCAGTCGTTTCATCTTTAGTTCTTAAAAAGAATACCCATGTAAATCTTGTAAAATCATCAACAATCACAAGACAGTATGATTTCCTTCAAATGCTTATTATACTTGTGGGACCAAAAAGATCCATGTGCAATAAGTGTAATGGAGTGGTGATGGAGTTAACCTCTTTGGATTTGTGAGAAACCTTGTGTTGCTTTCCTTTCAGGTAAGCAACACAGTTATCTTTACTAGAAAAATTCATTTTTAGACACACCATATACTAAATTATTTTTAACCAGCTTATTCATGGTTTTAAAATTAACATGGCACATTCTTTTATGTCAAAGAGTTGACTCATCACCATTAGCATTGGAAAGAAAGCATGATACTTCACCCAATGGAGAAGCATTGTTCATATCAAGCTTATACATATCCCCTCTCCTAGGAGATTTAACAGGCACCAATTCCTGAGGAATTGTCATCCCTGGTTTGAGGATAATGCACTCATATTCTGTGAAAAGCATTTGGTGCTTTTGATCATAGAATTGAGAAACACTCAAGAGATTATGTTCAAGTTGTTTGACAAGGTTTACTTTGTCAATGTTTAACTTACCATTGGATACACAACGTCTACCAGAAATGTATCCTCCGGCTTCACCTCCAAACTGAACAGGACCTCCATCAAAATGTTCAAATTGTTGTAGGAGAGATCTGTTCCCTATCATGTGCCTGGAGCATCCACTGTCCACAATCCAGACATTTCCATTCTTGTCATGTGGATGTCCCTGCATATAAGGTGAAATGATTAGTTATTGTTGGAAACCCACACCTTGTTTGTCTTGGGTTCTTCCAATGCAGATGATATAACTGAACCAAATTGTATGCATGGGAGCTCAATTATATTTTATGAAGAAGAGGTTTGGGCTGCAGCATCTTTCTGGTCTTCCATTCCATCCTATGGTTGACCTGTGTTGATGAGCCTGAGGAGGCTTGTGCAGCATGACTTGCTTCCGAGGCTTTTTTTTCAGAAGAAGTTTTCACCACCTTTTTTTTTCGAAGCAGTCTTTTTCTTGGAAGGTTTCAAGAAAATGTTTTTGTTTCTTTGTTTGTTCTTTGGCTTGTCTTCCGAAGCTATTTTCCTTTCGGAAGAATGAGTTTCTTCCGAAAGCAACTTGGCTTCGGAAACAAGCTTTCCTTTCCTTAACACTTGGACCGTATGGTAAGGTCCAAATGTGAAACCATCCTTGACTCTTTCTTTCTTAACATTGGTTGCATTATGTGTGTTTGCTGGATTGTAGTAACAATCTTTAGCCATGTGGTTATGCAGGCCACAGATTATGCACTCAATGTTATTCTTGGTGGGACATGTGGGTTGTTGTTTCTTACACTTCTTCTCTTCTTCAACAGCCTTTCCCTTTAATTTCAGATCCTTCAGCTGGATAGAAGTGCTGGTACTACTCTTCTTTCCTGAATCAGAACTTCCAACCACTTGGAATCCAGCTGAGATGAATTAACCCTTTTGCCTTGGGTCTGTCTTCATCTTAGTCTCAGCCACCTTTTTGGTAGTTTTTCTTGTTGCCCTGATCTGGTTCTTTCTGGTTTTGGTGGTCAAGGATTTATCAACTGTGGGGATGAGGTTTTCTACCTTATCCTTTCCTGTGGTGATTTCCATTATTGCATCATTCTTCTGCTCACTAGGTAGTGGGTCAGCCGCTGGAACTTCTTGCTCATCACTACCACATCTTGGCTGTCTAATAGACACAAGAGAGTGTGGTGGAGCAATTTCATTGGATCCCAACCCGTTTTTTTTATAGCATACCTTGGAGTAGGAGGATGATGCTATAATGGTGTTGAAGTTGTGCTCTTGAATAGCATACTTTTCTACTTTAGCCTCACCTATGGCTAGCTGGGCTTGAGCTTCAGTTAACTTGGATATTAGATCTTTTATTTGAGTCCTATAGTTGGTATGTTCATGTTTTTAAGAGGACATAATTTTCTTTAACTCTTCTATTTTGAGCTTATAGTCAGATTTTGCTCTCTTAAAATCAGATTTTAGGATATTTAAGGACTCAATATCATATCTAATTTCCATGTTGTAGTCCTGATACAATTTAACCTTAGCAATACAGGCTGGAGTACAGAAATGTTCATATACCTTGTTGTCTTCAGTTCCAACCATGAGAGCTTGAGCAGGAGTGACATCTTGCACCATAAAGCTCCAGTCAACCTTTTGAGCAATAGCAGCAGTTTGTGGCTTAGTGGGTTTGGTTGCACCCTTTGAGGTAGTAAAATGTTGGGAGGCTTGAGCTGCTCCAGGATTAGATATTGGAGCTTTACATTCCCTAGCAAAGTGATCAAGCTGGTTCCAGTTGTAGCATTTGGCCTTGCTCTTATCAAACCCAAATTTGCTATAGTTGGGTTCTGAGGAAACTGTCTTTCGGTTCTTTTAAAGAATTTCTTTACTCTGTAGGTTAAAAGAGCCATTTGCTGGACAATGTATATATATTCAACATCATCTAGGCTGAGACACTTTAGATCATCAAAACAGTATTGGAAATCTCTAGAGTGCTCACTCCCTGAAACAAAAGCACAACTATCCTGGAAGGGAGTGTGTTGAGCCTGTTGAGACCTGAGTGTCTCAGGGAAAGTGATGTATGGCCCAGAAGAGGATGATGGCTGTTGGGGGTAGTTCAGGTACAACTAAGGCTGGGGAGTTCTTGATCCTTTAGCAATATGTAAAGCACTGTTAACTGCAGGATTTGAGGGTCTGTTCATCTGGTGGCTCTTCTGAGTCTCCATCTCCATACGGTATCCATCAAGGATTCCATACAGTTCAGTCATAGTGAGAGTGTTGAGATTTTCAGTTCTCTTGATTGAGACACCGTAAAAAGTCCACTCATGAGGAAGTGCACTCATGAATTTTCAGACTATGTCTCTTTTCTCAAGAATAACTCCCATAGTCTGAAGAGAGGTGATCAAGTCCATATGTCTGAAGTATTGTTGGTTCAAGGTCTCACCAACAAAATAAGTGAAGTTCTCAAACTTCTGCTTTAACATATCCTTCTTATTTTCCTTTGATTTAGTAGAACCAGAGTACATCAGCTTTAAAGCATCAAAGAGTTCTTTGGCGGTCTCGCATTGCTTAAAGCCTGCCATTATAGAGTTTGGTATAGCAGTAAGCAACACGGACATTGCTTTGTAGTCGATGTCCATCTTCTTGAAGTCTTCATCAGAGTAGTCTTCAATAGCTTTCTCAATCATGGCGCCATTACCAGTCGGGTTTGCCACCTTTGGCTTGTAAGGACCATGAATGACAGATCTCCACATGCGGCTGTCTTGATACTTGATAAAACCTTCAATACGTTTGCACCAGGTTCCAAAATCATCAGGGGTGATGATAGGAGCCTTGGTCATGGTTCCCATCTCAGACTCAGAAAACTTTTGGTTAAGAGTGATGTGAGTAAGTATGAAGAAACGAGGGTGATTTGGGATGGTTAGATCTCACAATCAAGAGCCTATAAAGCTCTGATACTAATTGCAGGATCGGTGTTGGTTTCTCAACACAAGTTTATATCTTAAAAACTAAGTCTTACTCGGTTGATGAAGCGAAATCTCTAACTAAGTTGACAATAATATAATAAGTTAATGAACACAAGAATGGTTTTTAAGATACTTGTATATATTACTTATCAACTTAGTATTACAAAACTCTTACAAGCATGGTTACTTAAGTTACAATGAGAAACTATATATACTACTATCTATAGCCAGTTATACGTGGAAAACCAGCTGGATTTTACCGCTAAGCAAATACTACATTGCTAGAAGTAAAGTATCTAAGATAAGATAATATCCTAGATTAGGTAGTCATGACAGGTCCATGACTTACCTTTTGTCACCAACTATGTATGGTAACTGTACTAACTGATAAAGGTGAACAGTGGATTAAAGTATGGTCAACTACATGGGAGTGGAAAAGCACCATGCAGTGTATCAGAGTTGTCAGCGGATGTCAGACAGCCTATACTTATGTCCACTGGTTCATAGTTGATTCTTCTGAAGACAAAATGGCTTTGGAAGAATAAGTTCTTCCGAGGCCATTTATACTTCGGAAGAATCAACTTCTTCCAAGTCTTCTGCAAGTCTTTGTGACTTCATTCTTTGAAAGACTTTGTATTGGATCTTCTAAGTGTGAATGCTTCGGAAGGAGAATTACTTGGTCTTCATATACTTTGGAAGACTTGGTTCTACCTTTGGAAGTTCTTCATGTACTTCGGAAGGAAAACTACTTAGTTTTCCTTTGGAAGTTCTTCATACTTGAGCTTCGGAAGATCTTCGACTTGTCTTCGGAAGAGCAGCTTTAGCTTCGGAAGATTTCTTCAATTGTACTTCAAAATATTCTAAGTGTTGATTTGGTTGCACCAGACTTCTTCATTGACTTTTTAAAAGATTTGTTGTCTTTAAGTGAGACTGCATATTCTTTTTCTTGCTTTAGAAGATCCATCGGCTCTTCTTCTGCATTATCATCATAACTATCAACCACCACTTGTTCTTAACATGGCTCTTCAACAAACGAGATAATTTGTGTGGTAGTAATCTTCATGGCCTCATCCTCAACTTTTACAGATGGTGAGATGGACTCTTCTAATTCTATTTTCAGTAATAATACGTCACGCTTGATAGTTAAGTAGTAAAGTCGTTCCTGATCTAAAAGATGATGTTGTGATAACAACTTATCGATCTCTGGCAATATCAACTCCAATTGAGCAATACTTTTTTCCTTCTCAGATTGAAAATCATTTTGAAATGGCATAACATTCTGGATAACATTCTCTTGTTTAGGAAATTGACATTGATTATGATCCTCGTATGTCACCTAAGAGTATTCTTGATGATAGTCGTTATAATTCTCCCGATAACGTGAGCCTTGTGCCATCTTTGGTTCATAAATGTTGCAATCCAAATCTTGTCCAAAGTTATAGTTCTTCTCTGACTGATAATATTCTTTATAGTATGGTGAAGATGCCTCATAGTACGGATAAGATGATGGTACATCATCATAATAGACATCTAATAAATATAAGTGTTTTCTCGCATCTTCACACTTTTGCAAGTACTCAGGGCAATGATCTCGTGTGTGAACTGGACTCCCGCAACCAGTACATGAATAATAAACTTGATTCATGGTTAGTTTTAAGTACTTGAGAGTAACCTGCAAGACAAAAAAAAACACCTATCGTAGCACCGCACAAAACAAAACAAAAGAAAGAAAATAAAACTAAAAAAATTAAAAAAAAAAATAACACTTTGCGCACTAATTCCCCAGCAACGGCGCCATTTTGATCTAGATTGTCGAGACTCGATCAAAAACAAGTTATTATATCGGTCTTAGCTACCTTGATTGTGTAAGGGTAAGTAAGGTCGTCTTCACAGGGAATATGTGGAAAGTGTTTAACGAATATGACTCCGTTAACTTAAAGACACGAACATTATAATTAAATATTAGAACTTTGAACAATCTCTAAAATATTAATGCAAAAAGCAATGAGCTTTAAAACGAATTTACTTAAATAATGAAAAACAATCACTTTAGGATCCTCAATTATGCAAGATCAACAAGTTATATGCCTCACTAGGGTTTGTCAAGATTTTGTTCCCAATATTTCCACTTTTTATTCAAGTAATAACAAAGGATCAAACTTTTAAGATTTGCTCATTCACAATGTTATTAATTCATCTATATCAAACTACTTCTCAATCTTATTGAGTTCACGATGCAAGAAAACCAAAAAACTGATAATCTCAACAAACAATTCTATTTATAAACAAATCTCTTAACTTAAACAAAATGTAGAATTACATTCAACCCATCATTTAACAAAACCCTAATAAAAATATAGTAAAAGTCTCACGTTACATAATCGATTCTCCCAGAAGCAATCAGAAAGGAACTAGCCACGCATGGTCCTCATCGGATCTTTAATCTTGATTTGATAATGTTTGTAGATGATTTGGGATGAATGAGAATGCTTGAGATCACCACAAATCAGCTTAGAATCATCAAGAATTGAGCTTGAAAAGTTGTTCTTCGAATTAGGGTTGGATTGTGTTTAAATAACTTGAAGATCCACAAAATCCGGAAAGTTGTTGATGACCGACGTATGATACGCCCAGGGTCGGCGTATCATACGCCCCCCTCAGCTTCCATATCCCCAACTTTCTGTAATTTGTTCCAAATACTCCCACTGATACGCCGCCAATACGTCGATCGGCGTATTATACGCCCATACCCGGCGTATCATACGCCGTACACGTAAATTTGTGCCTTTTTGTAACTTTTGAAGTTTACATCTTTAGTCCTTGTAGTTTCGTGTTTGGCTTCTTTTACTTCCAACTAAGCTTGTTTAGGCTTTGAACACCTATAAACAAAACACAACCAAAGTAATCCCATTCCACAATAACAACGATGTAAAGTCACATAATTAGATCAATTAAACACTGAACTATTGACTCGTGATCACAGTGCTACTTACTTGATTTGTTATAGCGTACAGGCGTAGCATAGTATAAGCCACTTTCTACTCCTATAGCTTCTGGTCGAAAGTTATCTCGTTATTCTAGGGTTCCTTTGGATGATCCTGTGTTGTAGCACAATACTATGGGTGCTTTAAAGTACTTGATCTTGACTCGATATGGAGATTGCATATGCGATTAGTAAGGTGTCACAGTTTTTACAAACACCTATTGATCGTCACTAGGTTGCTGTTAAGTATATTCTACGCAATCTTCGTGGTACCTTGTCTCATGGTTTGACTATACGTCGCTCCACTTGTTGTGATCTTCATGGGTACTCTGATGCAGACTGGGCTGGTTGCCCTGATGATCGTCGTTTGACTACCGGTTATTGTGTGTTTCTTGGAGCCAATCTTATTAGTTGGAGCTCTAAGAAACAACATACAGTTGCTCGTTCTAGTACTGAGGCGGAATATCGTGCTCTTGTCCACACTGCCGCTAAGATTCGCTGGATTATGTCTTTATAGAGAGAGCTGCATATTTCTCAGTCTTGTTCGCCTACACTTGGTGTGATAATATTGGTGCTACATATCTTGTTGTTAATCATGTGTTTCATCAGCGTACGAAGCATATTGAGACTGATTTACATTTTATTCATGATATGGTCCTATCTCGGACTCTTTGTGTTCCGTACGTTCCGACTACTTCTCAAATTGCTTATTTGTTTACTAAAGGGCTCTCTTCCTTTCGTTTTAATGCTTTACAGTCCAAGCTCCACCTGACCTCTTCCCGCTCAGCTTGAGGGGGCATATTAGAGAGATAGTTGACGTGGTTATAGTTAGTTGTTCAGTTAGTTAAGGTACTTATATTTTAGTTATAAAATATTTTTATAGATCCTTTTCTTATATAAAGCCTCATCTTGTATCGGTTTTAATATAACTCAACAATGCAGAAAATATACACAAAATATCTCTCACTCTACTCTGATTTTAATAAAAGTTTACTAAAATGATATTTCATTTTTTTCAAGTCAAATACATAATTTTAGGCATCAATCTCGTTAATTTAACTTTGTCGCTAACAAATCTTCATTCTATACGAAGCTATTTACAAGGACTTAAACGTAAATAATATTAATTATAAAAATATATAAGTATAATTATTCGTGTACAAACGTTAACGGAGATAATTCTTTTAACTAATATTTTTCTTTAAGTACATGACTAGAATTGTTCAAATTTTCATGTATTCATCAAACTGATAACTATCCAATTTAACTTGAATTTCATATTTTACAAAAGTAACTTAACTTTTTAACTATCAAACAAAAACAATAAACTCTTTCAAAATATTAATTTTTACAATTTAGTTTTAAGAATAAAATAAAATGTTTAAATAAACAATTTCTTTATAACAAATTTTCTTTTAATGGCGAAAATTAAGAAAATGTTGTTATCAAAGTAATTAGGTATACGTAATTTCAATTAGGTTTTATGTATGTTGCTTTTGTCTCACCGCCACAATCATAGCTCAGTTGTTCTGTCTCTTTCGTAGTCGGTATTGCCTTAAATTTGCCACTGACATTTGCCAGATCAGAGCTTCTTATGATTTCAGTATTTATGGTTTTTTTAAAGATTGTATGTTCTTTTTTATCCCATCATATTCATTAATTTTCGCTCTGAGCTTTGGCTTTAAATTTCCTCTAGCCTCCACTACTGTTGAGGAGTATAAGGGAAGATATATTATTTGATATTGTTTAATGATGTATAATATTTCACCGTGAGTTTTTTTTTTTTTTACTTTATATAGTAACGACTTTTAGCTTTCATGTAATAACTTGTGCCTTAAGGTTGCTGCTACGCTTCTTGAATACTTTATAATCTACCATAGATCGACTTTGGCATAGATCATGCTTAAATCATTTTATTCAAAAAACTATATTGTTAAAATTTATTATAATAATCAAATATCAGTTTCTACACATTAGATGTCTTCAATATTTCTTGAAAAGAGGCCTCGCAAAATAAAAACCCAATTGCAAACCTAAACAAAGACTCTCACCATTTCTCTTATTAGTTTCTTGTTCAACTATGATCAATAAGAAAACTAATTAGAATTGTCTACCATATTATATTAATTGAAAGATCATGTGGAGAAGAAATCTTGTAAATAGGTCGTAAGAGATACAAGGGTATCAAAATATTCACTATATATGAATTATGGTACTAGAGATAGTATACAACTACACAATCCCTAAAATCGTGGAGAAAATATCTCAACATGCACTCATTAATAATTAAAATGACTAAAAACAATATTAATTTATTTGTGTATCGTCACGGAAGAAAGTATAGAATGGGGTTTTAGTAGAATTATATAATATTTAATTCAAGTACTATGTCAAGATGTCAACTATCAAATTACACATTACATGGTTATTAATTTCCCTAAGAGCATCCGTGAAGGGTGATCAGCGGACGCTAAAAAACGGTGACGAACGGTAAAACCCATGATGCCGCATTCTACAACTACGTCCGTGGAATGCTTTTGCTTTGCGTTTGTACGAAAGAACACATGGATGAATCCGTATGAGCCATCAGTTTTTTTTTTTCATTTTCTCCGAGATGATAAAATATATAGATATTTATATATTTTTGAACTATTGTATATAACCTTATAAATCTATAGAAGTTTTAAGTGTATAAAGACCCTATATGGTATAATCATATATTGTAAAGAATATAAAGAATCTATTTGATTGATGACATAATCTAGGTAATTCAATAACAATATCTTACTAATGTTTTTTAACGGCAAATTTTTCTACTCCTACTCATACATTACATCAAATTACATTATGTCTAGGTTTGAACTCAGGATCCCCTTTTAAAAGATAAAACCTTTACCAAATATGATAGCCCTACATTTGACATAGTATCTTAGTAATTAATTAGACTTATTTGGGAGATTAAACATATGATTTGAGGTACTATATGTATTTTAACACCATAAATTCCATAAACATTTCCAATTTATCTTCCCATATCACCCAAATCATTCTTCACCTATCAAATAATTCTTCACCTATCAAATATTAAGGTAGAGTTATAGTAAAAATAGTATTTAATCTAAAAACCCTAAAATTTATTGTGTGCATGACACGTGTACTTATATGGTAATTGTGTCAAATACATCATCCCATTGCGTCTTAATTATGTCAAATATTAGTTTATCGTGTCATATATTTTATACCATTTATTATATGAATTTATAATTGTGTTTTACATTTTAGATCATTTTATGTTATTTTGTCATTGTTTCTATAGATTATATAAATTTGTTATCTATTATTGTGTTTTACAATTATAAGTACATAATGATATACTTTCACCAATGTATTCTTCAAAATTCATAATGTTAAAGATAATACAATGTGTTGTTTTTTTCATTGTTATTTTTAAAATTATATAAATTTGTTATTTGACATTGTGTTTTACATTTAGAAGTATACAATATGTTATTTCACATTTTTGAAAACTTATATTATTCAAGATAACACAATTGCAATCAAAAAACACAATAAGACATTGTATTATTTTGTTATTGTTTTTATTATTTTGTTATTTCACCATTATATCTTTTTAAAATTCTCCATTTTAGAAAAGCACAATAATACTCAGAAAAACACAATAATTAACAAAAATACACAATAAACTACACTAAAGACACAATGATGAGATATGAGCTTAAAAAGTAAAAAAATTATCATCTTTTTTATTTAATAATATTATACTCGTTTTAAAGATAAGAAATGCTCGTTTTTGTGTGTAAATTTTATAAGAAAAAATAATGTCTTTCATTAAAGTTATGAACGTTTAAAAAACATAGGAAAACTTACAAAAAGTTAATAAAAGAGTTATTTCTAAAATACAACTCTAACAAACTTTTTTATATAATTTGATCTCAACGATTGATTATTGAGATTAAGATCACTCTTTACAATTTTTAGTTTTAAGTGTCTTTTTATTTTAACATTTATCCAAATATTAATCAAGGAAAGGGGTTGATGAGTTGCATGCCCCTTCCTCCTTTGTCAATTTCCTTAACTTTATTCATAATAAATCAACTTTAAATTTCACTTGGGTTCAAAAGTCATTTATTATCTCTTTCTAGCTTGTAGGTTTTGAGGATTTGAATACCCTTGATATCCTGCTAAAATCATAGATGTTAGATTGGAATATTTCAATGATAGTCTCGAAATCTTAGGTAGACAATTCAAAGAGAGAAAAAAAACAATAACATATATGTAATTGTCCGTTGTAAAAAACTTACTAGAATTAGACATAATACTTTTGTTTATAGTTTGAATATCATTATAACATTTAGTTAAAATGATACAATGTTTCGTGAAAGAGTGTATTAGTTGGGGCTTAAATGGTTGGCAGTTCTTCGTGTACCATTAGCATGATCTTGTTTAATAGTAACATAATTGTTGTTAATGATTTTCTTCTATAAGTTACTTGAAATTGCTAATGATTGATGGTGATAATTCAAACTATTAGAGATCAATCAAGTTGTTGTTGATCGTAGTTTTTATTGACAAAAGTGAAAAGGAAAATCTTGTGGCGGATCACCTAAGCAGGATCATAAACAATGAGGAACCAATGCACTTAAATGAGTCATTCCCGGATGAACATCTATTTGCTACTCAAATTACCACCCCTTCGTATGCAGATATCATGAACTACAAAGTGGCAAATACTTTTCCCTTCGATCTTACCCGCGCTCAAAAAGATAAGATAAAAAGGGAAGCAAAAAGATATGTTTGGGATGAACCATACCTTTTGAAGTATTGTGCCGATCAAGTGATAAGAAGATGCATCGACATGAGTGAGATACCTTCAATTTTAGAATTTTGTCACTCACAAGCGTGTGGCGGGCATTTTGGTCCAAAAGGGGCAGCACACAAGGTACTCGATTTAGGTTTTTACTGGCCAAGTATATTTCTTTATTCATATATGTTTTGCAAATCTTGTGAACGATGCCAAAAAACAGGTAACATGTAATCTAAAGGCTAAAGATCAAATGCCCCTCACACCCATTCATGTATGTGAAATCTTTGATATATGGGGCATTGATTTTATGGATCCTTTCCCATCATCATTTGGTAACGTTTATATATTATTAGCCTTAGATTACGTCTCTAAATGGGTAGAGGCAAAGGCTACAAGAACTAACGATTCTAAAGTTGTTTCAGATTTTGTGAAAGCTAATATATTTAGCAGGTTTGGCGTGCCAAGGGCATTCATAAGCGATAGAGGATCACACTTTTGTAACAAGACGATCGAGGCACTTCAAGAAATATGGTGTTACACATCGTGTCTCAACGGCTTACCATCCACAAACGAATGGCCAGCCAAGATTTCTAATCGGGAGATAAAGTCGATTCTTGAAAAGACGGTTAACCCAAATCGTAAAGATTGGAGCTTGCGTTTGGATGACGCATTGTAAGCATACCAAACCGCCTACAAAACACCCATAGGTATGTCACCTTTTCGTCTCGTATATGGAAAAGCTTGTCATCTTCCGGTTGAATTAGAGCACAAGGCTTTTTGGGCCATTAAGCAAATCAACATGAGGATAGATGAAGCCGGGGTTTATCATAAGCTACAAATTCAAGAGTTGGAAGAAATCCGTAACGATACTTTTGAGAACTCTTGAATTTACAAAGACAAAACCAAAGCATTTCATGATAAGGTAAACACGCAAAAGTCTTTCAATGTAGGTCAAAAGGTTTTGTTATTCTCATCAAAACTCAAGTTATTTCCTTGAAAATTATGGTCCCGCTGGGTCGGACCATTTGTTATTGCTAATGTTTTTTCTCATGGCGCAGTAGAAATTACAAGTGAAAAAACAGGAAAAACATTCAAAGTGAACGGACATCGATTGAAATTATTTTATGAAGGGTTCCATAAAGAAAAAGGTGATTTGATGGAATTGGAGACTCCAAAGTACGAGCATTAATAAGGTCTACGTCTAGCCAAAGACGTTAAAGAGAGGCACTACGCGGGAAGCAACCCGTATTTTGTTTGTTTTCATATTTCTATTATCTTTTGAATTTTTTATTTATTTTTTTCATCTTGTTAAAAAAAAAAAAGAGGGATTCAAACAGCAAGATGAAACGGCCGTGTTAAAATTACTTAACAAACTCGAAACGGTCGTGTTAGACTTCTACTTGACTTAGAAATTCCAGAATGTTGAAACGGCCGTGTTAAAATTACTTAACAAACTCGAAACGGCCGCGTTAGACTTCTGTTTGACTTAGAAAAAATAGGGGAAAGGGAAATTTAATTTAGTTCATGGTCATAAGCCCTAGAAGCATCGACCTTTGCCTTTACCCTTTGCCTCCACTCCTGACAACACCCCAAAACTCTCAATCCCAACTCCACCGGCAACCATCACCGCTCCACTGGCGACTACTGCAGCCCTCATCGGCGACTGCCACAGCGGCCAACGCCCTCCACCAGCGCCAGCCCACCCATCGTCGACCCTAGTTCGCTTCACCATCGCATAACAATCCCCACCACAAACCGCCACAACCATCGCCACCAAAGCCCACCACCCAAATACCTCCACCCTGCACCAAAATCGACAGTTCCCTTCCCGAAACCAAGTTGACCTCCGCTCTCATCTGCTGCTATTAGGTTTTGATATCATGGCTAGGAAAAAAAGGCAATCTCCACCTAAATGTTTACCCAAACCAGCCAAACGAGCACGTAGAGCATCATCAGCTCATGCAACACCTTCTACCCATTCATTGAGCATAGTACCAGCAGAAGAAGCTACCCTATCGCATAGAGCCGAGTATCACCCAAACCTGTCAAGGACACTACTAAATACTAAACATTAGGAATTCAATTCCTCGATCAAGCTCAACGAAAGATGTTTGACATTCTTAAAGGATGGAAATTATATAACACAAAGATGGCGGATGATGTAGCAATGAAAGAGGTAGGCATCTATGAAGGGGTAAAGAGATTACTCTCAAATATTGGATGGGAAGGGCTACTTGAATGGGATGATGTAGGCTATAAACGGACCACCCTTGAGTTTTTAAGCTCAGTCACCTTAGAAGATAATGATATACACTTCCATCTCTTCAACAAACCATGCACACTCGCCTTGAATGAAATTTGTCACATGGTAGCCACCCCCACTGAAGACGTTCAGAACTTCTTCCAAAAAGAACCTTGAATATGATGATAAGCAGTTTTGGGGGTCTATTACAAGAATGTCCAATTATAAGAGCTCAAACGCAAAAGCTTCACTGATTGTGCACCCAGTCTTAAAAGTAGCTCATCGGGTAATTTCATGCATCGTTGATAGTCGTTTAGATTCTGGAGGTGTCACAAGCCAAGAACTTTATTTTTTATGGTGCATGATTCATCCCCATGACTCACGACCTCATTTGGGGCAATACCTATGCCATAAGTTGTTACAAGTCGCCAATGCTGAAAAAGGAGAGATCTTTTGAAGTTCCATCATCAATATACTCGGGCGCCATGCTTCTCTAAAGCTCAAATTCCCAAACAACCTGGATGAGGTTAAAGGCCCCCGATATATTAACATGGAACAAATGATCAAGATGAAGATGTTCATAGAACCAATCACCAAAAATGGTGTCATTTGGTTAAAAGGTACCCATCGATGCAAACACTTCCTTATTAAATCGTCAGAACATAACCTATTAACCTTGGCCGACCCAATTGAAGAGACAACATGGCTACTCAAGAGTAACATGGAAATCCATGATGAAGATAGTATGAGTGACAACACTCCGGATCCTTCTGAAGCAAACACCGAAGCTGCACCTACTAGGGAAGACATACTAGCCCATCAACAGCTTGACCATCATCTTGAGTACATGGCACGGTTTACCTTCATTGACAATCAACTTGCCGACATACGGGCCGACATGACTCATATCCGAAATGAGCTTACTGATCAGAAAGTTATGATTCGTCGCCTTTGCGACCACCTTCTCCCACATCCACCACCCGAATAGTGTACTAATTCCATTCTCATCCCTAAGCCTCGAGGACGAAGCTAGATTTCAAGCTTGGGGAGGTATGTTCCACTTTACTATCCTATCTATTTGTAGTATTATTATTTTATTTCTGCATTGCATTTAGCTAGTACATAAAAAAAGAACAAAAAAAAAACAAAACAAAACAAAAAAGGGCATACCTGCATTTTTTTGAAGAGATTTTTGAGAGTATCATGAAAGATGATATTAACTTTATTATGCTAATCATAAGTTGCATGCTAAAAGGTCGATAGTAATAAAAAGACAACCGTACTCCGTTATACTAGTGCCCTTTGTTTTGGATTTACAATGATAAAACGCCTAATATCCATATGTGTCTAATGCTAATCTGATCACATAAGAAGATTGAGACCTAGCAAAAATAGGTTGAGAGCCGAGCCCATTTGAAAAAAAAAACAAGACAAAAAAAAGAATAATATATTTAAAAAAAGAACAAAAAGGGAAGGAAAATAGAAGAAAAAAAAGTCATAAATTGGCTGCAATAAAAGCAAATCATCTGTGATCTCGTGTGGTGGAAAAAATCGACCACTTGCTCTCTATAGTCCTTGAGGTTAGGAAGGTCTCTACCATGTGAAGAAAAGTATCGATACACTTAGACAATTAACTTAAATGGATTAACTAATAAGAAACAATAAGTCCGGAACTTAAGGGTTAGAGGATCATAACTAGCAAATTGGGTACGTGTTGTTAATGAAAATCTTGAAGCCTCATTTATGCATGATAACTAAAAAGTTAGCATAATAAGATGATTTCATACTCACACTTTTTATGTGGGACGAAGACAGGTTTGCCAATACTCGAATAATGCTAGTATGTGCTTTAACTTCTCAATTTATTCTTATTCTTGACTTCCTTGAGGACAAGGAAAGGTTTAAGCTTGGGGAGATTTGTTAGTTATATTTTTTAGCATTATTTTTCATAGTTATAAAGTTTATTTTGATGCATATTTTGTAAATATTGGATGCATTTTCATTTATTTTATACAACACTAGTTTTGATGGAATGGAATCTACTTTGGTTTGTTTCGGGTGATTTTGTAAGGTTGATGAGTTCGTGAGAATGATGAAAGATATGGAGCAGCAGAAAAAGTATTGTTGAAGAAATGTTGGAGCTTGAAGGAATCTATACAACAGAAACTTCACACGGCCGCGCGGAAGATCCTTCATAAATTTTTACACGGCCGTGTAAGCTTGCAGGAAACAATTCCAAAAAATTTAGGAATTTTTGTCTTTGATGATTATCACCAGATTTTCTTGAATAAAATTAAAAAAAGTTCACGAGTTGGAGATAAGCGGATCTGAAAATCAATACATTATTATAAATATAATAGTAGATGAGGCATCTTGGAGGCATCTTGAGGCGTCTTGGAGGCATCTTGGGGCATCTTGAAGCATCTTGGAGCATTTTGATGATTTTTTTGGAGAATCAAGTTCAACAAGCGAGAAGGAGCAATAGCAATTTTGGTTCTTTTTGTTGGTTGAATTCTCTTCATTATCAAGATACTTAATCATTCGTGTTTTGTTTCGTAAGTTTTTATTTTATTTTAGTCTTGATTGATCTAGCCGTCATGTCCGGCTAGAATAATTTTAGTTTTAACATTAAGGCTTACTTTCTTTGATTTGGTTTGAACTTATGTGAAACGTTTATGAGATGTTTTTGTTTAAATGGTTTGTTTGTTTGATTCTTGATCTTAAACCCGGATCTAATCCGGTATATATTAGATTGTTAATAAAATTGGCCACTTTATTAATTATTCTAATAAGGTTCTTCAAAATTTAAAACCCTAATCAAGTTTTGATTTTTGATGTAAGGAACAATTAACGGTTTGAGTTTGTCTATGAATTCATTCTCGTTATAGAATCACACAATCTAGTTAAGTATACCGAACGGCGTGTGTGCTTAATTATAATTGATACTTCTTTCGTTGCAACCCGCACGCTAAGATCCGAACGGCATGAGCTTAGAGTAACGGGTTGGCTCTAATCAACGAACGGCGATTGATTAGACATTAGATAGAGTGGATATCTGAACGGCGTAATGTCTAGTACCAATACAAATTATTAATTAAAAATAGTCATTGCACCATAATCGTTAATGATCGTAAGCCAAATCGAATCAAGAAATTACCTTAGTGTTGGAATTAGTTTTCATATTGGAACTTCACAATTTAATTAAAGTCTTTAGTAATTTATTTTCTCAATTAAAAAATACAAAAAATGTCAATTTTTGTTTTTCTGGCAGAAGCTTAACACGGCCACATGAAATTTTCTTTACAGTTTTAACACGGCCGTGTCATTTTGCTGGAACCTTTTTTTACTTTTCGCAATTTACTTCTGCTTTAGTTTTTAATTAAAACCCCCATCTTCCGTAACCAATAATTGTACTAAAACGTTTTTTTTTTTGTATAAAATAATTGACACGTATCCCTGAGGACACGAACCCTACTTTCGCTCATACTATTTTTAGTGTATGCACGTTAGGTTCACATTTTTATTATTTATTTGCTGGATTCGACACCCAACAAATTAGTGGACTTCACTATCCGAATCCGTATTCGAAAATTCGAAATCGATGCACATATCCAAACGGATATCCAAATCCATTAAAAATATTTATTATTTTATAATTTTTATAAAAAAAATTTATTAAAAAAGATCTCGAACGTCCGAAGTTTTTATAAAAATATCCGAAAATATCCAAAATTTCTAATTAATATTTATTATTTAATACCTTTTAGAAAAGTATTCCGGATAATTCGGAAATCTGAACATTCGAAAATCCTCAAAAACATTATCCGAATCCGAATCTAAAATTTCGAATAATTGAAATTTGCATATTTCGGATTCGGTTTTGGATTCGGGTATTTTTTAACACCTCTATTCACCACATGATCAAATACCATCAACCAATATATATTATTGCTAATTGAAGATTAGTTAAAACTGATATTTTAGTAAATAGTTTCTTTTTACGATTAAGTCTGATGTTTCTTCCTAATAACCATTTCAGGATAGAATGAACCACTTAAAACTAATATCTTGAATATTAATCTTCTAAAATCTTTAATATGTTTATAAGATATCTTTTTAATCTCATAAATTATAACTATCATATACCTTATTTGATTTGGACAAAATTAACTCGCCAGCATTATTTAGTCCGGCTTGGCATCAATTTTGCTCGACATCATCTAGTAACTTGGTTATTAATAGTAACTAATTTCTTCAGTCTTAACTAAGTTTTTGACCTGAAACTTAAGAAACTTAGTTCATCACTAGCGATTGCTCCCTCAGTATTTTCTAAGTTAAAGGCTAAAAAACTTAGTTCTTGCTCGCTCGGCATCATCTAAGTCCAAGGCTAAGAAACTTAGTTCTTCGCTGGTAAGTGCTCGCTCCATATAAACTAAATCTGACTATGTATCTGTTGTTGCTCCCTATCAACAGTATCTGATATCTTCTATTGTTTTCTAAAGTAGTTTAGTATAGACTTGTGTGCTATGTAGCTCCTTTGTTCTGCCCAAATCGTCTTTAAAACTTTTGTTCCACCTCTAAGCTTTTGAGGGTCTTAATTTGTTATGCCCCTATGTTTTATCTCATTTTAACCATTAATTCCCCTCAATTAGTACAAATATTTGATTTCATCACGGGGGTTGTTGGGATAAAGGTAGGTTTGAGACTAACCTGTAGTTACTTTGCAAGTTCTTGACTTGATATGCCGTTAAGTTTGAATCTATTGAAGCCACCTTTTGACCTTTGGTCTCAAAAACCATCTATATTTACACGTTCATCTTATGATAAGCCAAATAATATTGGCACTATCATACTAAATTGAAATTACTAGTTTAATAATCGAGTACTTCAGCCTTCTCGTACATCCTTTCCTTATCTGTTGTTTATTCTTTGAATTCAACCAATCATCAAATACAGTCCAATTTCGGTCGTTTGAATAATCTCAATGAAGTGAATTTTAATTACAATATTGACCTCATTATGTTATGTATCTTCTACGAATAAGAAAGTGATGTTCGAAAACACTGATGAAGTAGAGTCAGTTTGAGGATTGGACTTGCGGCTGCATAATTTATGAGTTACTACGTGGTCCATATGTTTGCTCACTCCTCAACCTCGAATGAATTCACAGCCCATACCAACCTATTATAGCCTGCAAAGCTTAGATCCAGAACAAAATGAATCCATCACCCAATGAGCGTAAAAGCGAAAAAACAAGAGTTCAGGTTGTGGCAAGGATTCAACTTCACAAGAATTCCCACAATTTGATCCATTCCAAACACCAATACACACTTTGTTTTCTCCACAATTTCACCGAATGTTTTTCTTCCGCTTCAACAATTGTATGACAATATTACATTACCGTCAATCCACTATTCCGACCAGCACAACCATACGTTACATACACAGAGTATGAACTAAAAAGAATCATAGACCTAACCGTTATGTATATAAAACGAACAAATAAATATTGTATAACACAAAATTGAATGCTAAAAGAATCACGTACTCACCACTGAAGTGGAAGACAAATAGAGTATATCCATTATAGACCCATCTCATGTGTTAGATATATCACTCTCGCACTCTTTTGTATACGTCAAGAGTCCATCCATTGATGAGAAGGGTTTGGAATCTGACGGTAATATATATAAGCACAATTGAAATTCCTAGAGAGTTATGCATTTATGTATTAATAAGACCATTTACTATTTCTTGAAGTTCAATCTCTACCCTGGAGATAGTTTCTATAAGTTTCTATGTAGTTATGTATTAGACGTAAGAAGAAACATATCAGAAACCCTGTAACTACATAATTGTGTTTCCTAAAGACCCTATGACTAAATAATTACCATGGAATACAAGAAGACATGTCAACACTCCTTTTGCCTTCATCAACAACATTTTTTTTTCAATTGAAGATATCAAAACACATATGTATTACCATGTTAACAAGTCATCACACCACAACTATCAAACATAAAATCTTAGCCTCGGTTGATCAACACGATAACCGCATTCAATTTATATTTTCTTTAAGCAGTCAAACCAAAAACCTATTTACGAGATATTTGAACCGAACACAAGAAACACAGAACTACCGACATCCATAGACTTGTAACCTGGTCGGGCTTGCAATACTAGAAAAAGAATCATTCGAAGTAGCATAAAATATTACACATGCATTCGTTTATACAAAATAAATGTTATCAATATTATTATCAAAACAGTTGGCAGATGATAAACCAATTCTCACCATTGTTATTGATATTATTACCAAACAGTTGTTGCCAGCTGAGGAAGAAAAAAATAAACTAAGGTATGGTGCGTTGCTGGAGAGGCAATGCTCCGAGGGCTTGGCGTTCTGCTTTCTCCCTCTCTACCTGCAACCCAATGCATAAAACTTGTTTCAGATATAACCGCATTTGTAATGGTGAATCTATCAGTTATTTATTATAATTAATTCATATTTAGCTCTTTCAGTTTTCAAAATAAATACCAACTAATATGCAGAGAGTTCACTCAATACACAACCAAGTTCAAACTACAATAACCACATAAACACATGTACCTATTGTTTTTATCTTTACAATGTATATACCTTAGGCATTTATGTAACCAAATAATCAACTCTCTTTCTCTACCCATTGTATCTAGCCAAAGTGCTTATGTGGTTCTCCATATTGAATGTGTGTATACAAAGTAACCCATCATCACGATATATAACTTGTATTTTGCCTATGTGATGATTCATGTGTTGAACAAAAAACTGATGCAAGTCTAAAATATTGTACAGATCCACAGCTTCCAGTAAAAGAACAGCCAAACCTAATACTTTCGACTTCTTGAAACAAGCAATTGAGGTCAATGCTTCTCACACTTGCACAAGTTAACCACTAATTTCTCATTTTGATGTGCATCTTTGATCCCTCCTAACAAGTATCCTGCTTTTGGACAAATTCCAAAATTTTATGCTTTTACCCTTGACAGTTAATTAAACTTAAAAGGGATCAAATCACTTGTACATGCCACTAAAAATATAATTCACCTTTAAGTACTCAACTTATTATTTTATCTATAAACAAATATGGATATAGCATATCCTTAAGTTTATCCTACAACCAAGAATTTTTTCTACCAAGAAAAAACTTAGCAGGGAACCAGGGACCCACTCCACTTTTACGAAGTATCCATCCTGGGACTATAATCTACCAACACTTTGACGGCCTAAGCAATAAATGCAAAAAAGAGCGCGGGACTAAGAAAACAAAAAAGCTTTTTAAAATAAAAACAATTTAAATTTTATTATGTAATGAAAACTAACACTTCTCTTCAATACCAAATATTTTTCAAGGCCATAATCTTCAACATAAAGTACTAAAATCATCTCAAATACCAAAAAACTCTAAAAACAAGATGTTCATACTTGAAAACAAATAGTTTGTAAAGTAATAAATAGTAAAACTAGAATAACCAAAAGTTCATCATTATTTAAAATCTTCATCTTCCTCCACTTCCTCATAATCTTCATCAATCAAATTTATTGAAGTAGAAGACTTTAAAAAATATATTATTACCATTTACAATATTTGAACAATTTGGAAGCGTTGTATTTGGGACTGGCCTTACTTTGTAGCCTAGTCCCACTAGGCGACGGCTTTTAACAACAATAGTAAAACCCAAGACTCTAGACGATTCATATCCAGAGAAGTGGTTTACAGTTTAATCAAAGATTTAAGAAAAAAACCCACATGGTAGACTCCATGCCTATCTAGGTCTTTCACACCAATGGACTTCTTAGGCCCTAATCTTCTCTGTCTTCCAACAAATATTTGGCAGCCTAAATGTGAGTACATCTAATAAGAGTAAACACCTAGATATATGTTATCAAAAGAGGTACTACAAGAATTAGTTAAGTACTACAGCCATAGTAACAAAAGCATTTAACAAACAACAATACTTTGAAGTCTAATTATAATCATTATTAATTAAACATCTGATTAACCTACTAATTAACATTAAAAACACTAATAACCTATTCAAATCACTAACTATTAAGGTAGTAATCAAATAAATTTTTGAAGTATAACTCCCTATTAAATTAAACTGATAAACGGAACTTACAACCAAAGATGTATCATAGTGTTTTTGATAATTAGGTTTTTGCAAATTTGACATTAATGTATTTAGTACAAAAACATTGTGTGGTTATAATTTGATAGCATAGCTTTATACAAAACAAAGAGCTTATAAATTTAAGAAATTAAAAACTTAGTTTCTATTACCATCAACCATAACAATATCAACCATGAACATGAAGTTCAAATTTAGTAGTTACAACCTGACTGAATAAATGAACCTTTTATTTGTAATACTATCAACAAACAAAAAAACTAGAACTTCAAAAACTAAAAACTTAGCATCTATTACCATCATAAATATTATAATCAACTATGATAGTGTTCAGGTTTTCATAAAATGACTGCATTTAGACACTTATTATTTTTAATACACAAAAGTTAATGATCAGAATTACATTTTGATTTTTCTCAGAAACTTAATGATCACGAGAGAGAGAAGAGTTGTACGATGTGCTCTTATAAATTTGATGTAAACCCTATTGTTCATAAGTATAGTATTCTAATGAACTCTAACTGAATAAGGACAATCATGTCAGTAATCATACTCAACAGAAATCAACTAATAGTCATTCACTCATTCTATGAAAAAGTATATCACCTCATGCATCTTGCCACTCTCGAATGAGGACAATCTTGCCAATAGTCATGCTTGATAAAAATAAACATATGGTCATTCACTCATTCTATGAAAAAAACTATTGCCTCACACCTCTTATGACGCTCGACTAGATTACCGCCTTCATAAAACTGCCTCGCATGTACTTTGAGGTGTTTTACCTAAAAGCAACTCTCCTCAACCTAGCACTTCCCTTTTGCGCCTTTGACAACCTTAAGCCTTCCATACGTAAGATCCTAGAAACAAAGATGGTGGCCCGTGGCCCTAATAGTATGAAGCAACAAGAGTTAGGCATAGAATGCAAGCACGCAGCGGTGAAAACGTTCTTTTATGATAAAATAAGTACATGAAATATAGCAACATTTTTAAATAAAAAGTGTATATTTTATCACATGCTTGAATGTAACTTACTAATAATGTTTAACTAGATTGGCTAGGTTGTTAATTTGCACTTTTGTTGCTTATGTATGTGAATATATATTATATCTTTAGGCAAAATGATTTTGGTATAAGAATAATCTACATATATGGAATGCACTCTTCATGCATATCATTCTTCCACACCTTGATAGCTTACTTCTTTAACACCTCACCTTAACAATACAACTTATTGGCAAAATCAACAAGCTTTTATGCTAATATGTAACTCCAACTAGTAACACTACACATTTAGAACACAACTTAAAATATTAAAGCTTCACGTCCTTGTTGTTTACTATAATTATATGTGATCCGCTAAGGCACAACGCCTTTTAGTATAATATGCTTTAATGCTTTAGGATATTTCCAATCTCCTAGCTAAAGATACAAAATCAATGTAAATATATTCGTATCAATATTTGAGCTTCCAACAAATTGCCTCTTAGTCTCAACTATTTGTATATCATTAAATTACATGACATACACTTAGAACATACAGAAGATTGTCTGTAGACAGATCTTCCCAAGATATATACAGTCATAACATTGGAGTCAAAATCCTACATGCAATGTACAGTATGATGCTATGATGTTAGAAACACAAAACGTTGCTTGTTGTTGGATTCTTCTTGTTAGTGTGTGGGTTTATTCAAAAATGTAGGCAAAGCCACATGCTATCTTGTTTCAAGAAAAACAATTGAGTGTATAAATAGTATATACAAAAACCAATTCCAAATTCAGTGCACTATTCAAAAAATAACATAAAAACCAACATTTCATGGTTGGTTGCATGCTTTGGCGAAAAAAATCATTATTTACTCTCTTCTAGAATCTTGATGAACATATATTGCCCTTAATAATGATTGAGCTAGTATGAAGAAAAACATATACAACAAAACTAAATTAACTAAAGATTAAACCTTTTCAAAGTTTCTAAGAAACATGTTCTCATTTTTCTTCAGATACGGCTTTGCATGCATAATAAAAACTAATAAAAACTTCATAACCATTACATTAAATCAGTCAAAATCCTCACAATCTGACTAGCACCAAACGCTCATTGTGTGTGCAAAAGTCAAAACATTTATACCAGCTATTAACAGAATCAAAAGAACAAAAAAAACCACAAACAACAACAAAACTAAGCAATTGCATTCTATATATATAACCAAACGAAACAATCAAAAATCAAAACACTTACCAGGGCTAGCATGTCACTCAGATAACTCCTAAATGGTGTCTGCTGAGCCTGAAACAACAACAAAATACATCACAATCTACAAAACATCCTTTATTTTTAAATAACGATCATAAAATCAACTGCGTATGAACAGAAACGAACCTGAAGTTCTTTAGGAAGGTACTCGTGCTTCATCGAGAGATCCATGGCGCGTAAGAGGCGTTGGTTTCTAGCATCAACAATCTCACGGGGCAACCGAGCCAGTGCTTCCTTGATATCCAGAGACTCCATCGGATCGTACAGATCGTCATATCGCAAACCTAATCGCCATCAATAAGCACATCAAAAAACATCAGCAAATTGAAGAAATTGCACCTCAAATTCACAAACAATGAGATTGTGACCGTATTTGAGGAGGCGATTCTCGATGGTTTTCTTGTGCAGAGCAGCGAACCAATTCTTCTTTGGATCTAAAATCGCCTTCACCAATTTAGACGACGCCATTGATATGAGTGCAAGCTCTCAAGTTCTCTTGTGGTTATGGCCTCCGATCTTTCTAGATTGGTAGAATGCGCGAGTGATACCTAGGTTGAAAGACCATAGGCCAGCTGGTTGATTTTCTAATGGCCCATTTGATTAGCACAATGGGTGTCAGGGCCAAGTTGTTTAGCCCAAGGCTCTTTAGTAAATTTGGGACGAAACTAGTGCCTGGTGAATTTGTTGCAACTAGTTTTCCTAGCCGACGCGCGTTGCGGCGGCATTATACGCGGCATAAATAATAAAGCATAAACTACAGTCGACCCGATTTGTTTCTAAACTAAATTTACATCAAAACCCGAGACGTTTCCAATTACGTCCATACGTAGACTGACTCGAATTTATACCGACACGTATACTAAAAATATGAATGTAAGAGATATTATTTTTTAAGTCAATTGTATAGTAGTAAACCATAAACTGTAAAACTCAAGTGGAATAAAGTGGCATTTTACAAAGTTATTAAGAGGTTTTAGGAGGTGATAGTGAAAAGATTGAAAATAAGACGTATATAAAAATAGGCATGTGGACGTATATAAAAATAGGCATGTGGAGGTATATAAAAAATAGTCACATAAGTGTTTTATATTTTATCCGAGTTGTTTCCGATTACATAAAAACATAGACGGACTTGAAATTGTAACGACACACAAAAATACGAACACGAGAAATTAATTTTTAGGTAAACTTATACACAGGTAAACTGGAACTTTATAAACTTGAGAAGATAAAACACACTACTCTAACCACTGCGCCAAATACGCAGTGTGAAATCATTGCCGAAACTAACGTATATGTATCACAGAAAACGTGGACAAAGCAAAAAAGAAAATAAAAAAATATTTGAGGCAACCAGTGAGCATGTCAGTAGGACATCCCATCAACCTTGCTAAATGAGTAACAGTATATCTTCTTTTTTTGTTTTTCTTTTTTTGAACTGCAAAATTTGCGACTCTACTTCGGAGGATAGGTGTTATCTTAATCGGGCTCATATATTCGTTTTTCAGCTGGGACCGCACCGCCAACCCCCTCAAGAGGAAGCTCATTGCTGAGAAAATCCTCTGTCTCAACTATAAGTATTTTGCTCAGAGTAAGACTTTAACCCATTGCTGAGATATTTACATGTCATGAGTAGTTCACTTTAAACAGATAGGTTAAGGATCATTGGTATTTGTTATAATATTTCTATTGAATCATTTTTTTCATAAAGATTTGCAAGGGTGGTGAGTGGTCACTACCATCATCAAACCGTTTCATGATTCAAACGGTTGAAAGCAATTATCATTATTAGTGAAATGTTGTGCAAACGAGTCGAGCCGTTCGCGAGCTCCTCGGGGTCGGATCGATAAAAAGCTCAAATGAGTTGAGCCTTATCGAGCCTTAGTTCGAGCGTGATAAAACACTCATTTAGCTATCGAGTCCATACCCGAGCCTTCTACGTTAAGATTGTTAAGGCTTATCTAGTTTAGTAGTTTTCTAGTTTCTGTTGATTTTCCTCCCATGTTTATTTTATTGTATAAGAAGCCCAGTAAACTCAATTAATGACCCTTCTGAATTTCATTTAGTTTGACTCTTAGGAACATAAAGTCTAAAAACATAATTCCGAATTACCCAATAGCGATCGAAGATTCATCATCATCGTTCATCAATTCATCATCATCCACCCTAGATTCATCTTCATCTGCCCTTAGTTAAGGTCAAAAGCTACTTTCCCTACAAGTTTCTAGTTTGTATGTTTGATTTACATGTTAAACTTTTTAACTCTAATTTTTTTAAGTTTTATTGTTACGATATTACGATCGTCATCGGCTTTCAGGATTCAGTTTCATCAAGTCGTTAACTCGCTACCGGTAAGTATTCTTCCTTCGTCAAGTTGTTGCATCATGCAACGTTTTCTGTTTTACGGTTGCAATCCCTAGTGTCGACGCACCTCAAAGGCCTATTAGAATGGTATACTTTGATCATTTTGCAGAACCATAAAAAATTATATATATAAAAGACAACAAAATAGATCACCTTGCTACTTTGAAGATATTGAATTTAAGATTATCATAGTATAACTTACTTTCTTATAGCATTTTTGACGATAGGTACAGTTGCTATTTGTATAAGGTTTAGTGTGGTAATATAGTTTTAAAATTACTTTGTGAAAATCAATGATTGGAGAAAATCAATTATCGGACTTAACTAATTGATATGTATATTTTTTCACACATAAGTGCTAAATTTGTGGAACCCTCGTAAGCTAAGATATTGTGGGGAATATGCAGAAAATCGAACAAAACTCTTGGATACTTGTAATCTCTGAAGGCACGTAGTCGCTTTCAGATTGAATCAATTCGGTGGTTCGCCCCAAAATATTCAATCGGATACAATCAGAGATTCAGAATGTTTGTATGTTTTGTGTGAGACAGAGAACTAGAAAAAGGATCAGTGGGAAAAATTTTTGAGCGTATATTGGAGCAGACACACCCTTTTGGCCTACTCATTAACTGCCTACATGGCAGTTATACAAGGGTTTTTTATATCTCCAATTTTGGTCCCTCAGCTCGACCCCAGCCAGGGGCTCTGCCTCTTGGACCCCGCCAGGGGCTGCCGCCCCTTGGACCCCGCTCCCAGGGGCGCTGCCCCCGGACCCCCGTTCTTAGGGAATTCGCCCCTAAGATCATAATAAATTCAGATAGACGTGCACTCCGCACCACCAAGCCTATATAATATCTTATTATGATTATAATTATCAAACAGTTAATCCAATTACACTAAAATATCGAACAATCCTCCCCTATTTTAGTGCAATCCTTGATTAACTAAAACAAGTAGTCTCAAAACAATCAAACTTTTGCATAAATGAAATGTCGTGACGATTGAATTTCACATTAGTACATTACACATTCCGAATATTCGAATACCAGGGTGTCGCTTAGGATTGAACCCTGGGAACTCATTTTGAATACACGAAGATAATGTACACAAAAGTTTACATACATAGTAGTTCTATCTTAACACAATGTTTTACTAGCCTATGTCCCTATCCTTCATAAGCATGTCAAAGCCAAGTCCCAGCTTCTTGAAGCGGCTAAACTCCATGCTCATATAGGTAGCCTTTTTACTCTTGCACCTGCAATGCAATTTGTCAAAAAAACTATTAAGAATATACATATATTCAACCTTCCTAACTTGCAGGTCTGAACTCATACCTTGGGATGAATCTTCTAATGTGTTCCAATCTCTAGATATTAAGCCTTCCACATTGAATTCAACACCTAGCGTCGTACTAGATGGGAATTGAGTATCTTAATATCAGAGATTTCTGGTGGACTTTAATCCCAGCCGACTTGTTCACGAGATCTCTACTCAACCCTTTGGTTAAATAATCGGCTAAATTGTGTTGAGTTTTCACAAACACCACAGATATCACACCATCCGTGATAAGCTCACGTATCATGCTGTGTCTAACACCCAAGTGTCTAGACTTTCCATTATACACTTGACTATATGCCTTAGCCAAGGTAGCTGCACTATCACACCTGATAGATATGGGTGATATCGGTTTAGGCCACAATGGAATTTCATAAATCAAATTCCTTAGCCACTCAGCTTCTTTACCAGTTGCAGCTAATGCCACAAACTCAAATTCCATTATTGAATTAGTGATGCAAGTTTGTTTCTTCGATGCCCAACATATAGCACCACCTCCAAGAAGGAATACCCAACCACCTGTGGAAGAATGATCTTCCATATTGGTAATCCAACTTGCATCGGAATAACCTTCAAGAACAGAAGGAAATCCAGTATAAGTCAAACCGTAATCTAGGTTCCTTTCAAGTACTTGAATACTCGATTAATTGCTTGCCAATGAATTAAGCTTGGATTATGAGTATATCTACTTAGTATTCCAACAGCAAAGGCTATATCAGTTCTAGTACTAATCATGGCATACATGAGAGATCCAATAGCCTTTGAGTATTCAAGTTGATTCACAACAACTCCCTTATTAGGCACAAGTTTTACATTAGGATCCATAGGAGTACCTATTGGAGAACTATCTTTATGATTAAATTTATCCAACATCTTCTCAATATAATGCGATTGAGAGATCGTTATACCATGTTCTCCACATATGATCTTTATACCAAGAATCACATCAGCCTCCCCCATGTCTTTCATATCAAACAATGATGACAAGAATTCTTTAGTTTTGTCAACTTGATTTTGGTCAGTACCAAAGATCAACATGTCATCAACATATAAGCAAATGATTACTCCCTTTCCAGAGGTATCAAACTTGCTATATACATATTTGTCAGCTTGGTTTAACACAAAACCATTAGACAATACTACATCATCAAACTTCTGATGCCACTGCTTGGGGGCTTGCTTCAGACCATAAAAAGATCTTACCAGTTTACAAACCTTATGTTCATTACCAGGCATAACAAAACCTTCAGGTTGTCTCATGTAAATCTCTTCATCCAATTCACCGTTTAAAAAAGCAGTTTTAACATCCATTTGGTGAATTACAAGATTATGTATAGCTGCAAGTGCTAACAATAATCTAATGGTGGATATCCTTGCAACTGGAGCATAGGTGTCAAAGAAATCAATACCTTCCTTTTGTCTAAAGCCTTGGATGACCAATCTGGCTTTGTACTTGTCTATGCTTCCATCCACCTTCATCTTCCTTTTGAAGATCCATTTACTACCCAATGGTTTACATCCAGGTGGTAAATCAGCCAATTTCCAAGTATTATTGTGCATTATAGAGTCAATCTCATCTGGTTTAGGGAAAGACGTGAATCTATCCTCATTGCCAAAATCAGCATCCCTTGACTCAATAACAGAGTGCACGGATACATACTCATTAGGTTCTTTCCCAGAAGCGTTGTTCGTCATCTTCAATAATTGATTCAATCTTTGTGGGGAATATGCAGAAAATCGAACAAAACTCTTGGATGCTTGTATTCTCTGAAGGCACGTAGTCGCTTTCAAATTGAATCAATTCGATGGTTCACCCCAAAATATTCAATCGGATACAATCAGAGATTTAGAATGTTTGTATGTTTTGTGTGAGACAGAGAACCAGAAAAAAGATCAGTGGGAAAAATTTTTGAGCGTATATTGGAGCAGACACACCCTTTTGGCCCTTGGACCCCGCCAGGGGCTGCCGCCTCTTGGACCCCGCTCCCAGGGGCGCTGCCCCCGGACCCCCGTCCTTAGGGGCTTCGCCCCTAAGATCATAATAAATTCAGATAGACGTGCACTCCGCACCACCAAGCCTATATGATGTCTTATTATGATTATAATGATCAAACAGTTAATCCAATTACGCTAAAATATCCAACAGATATCGTGTTTTGTCAAGGATGGCATCAAATATTCTTGCAGTTCCAATTACCACAGTTGTAACGGAATCAACATATAAAGCCAGGGGAAGAGTTATCAATGCATATTGATCCACATTGACGCCTTCTAACGTTAAAATGTTGATTTGGGGCTGGGATTGGATTAGGCAAAAGTTTGAAGTAAAGAAGAAGCTTAAGGTACATTTAGAAACTTTAATAGATATATGATTGGATATTTCATGATTTTACACTATTTATTTTGTCTTTGTAGAGGGATGAGATGTCGTGTGAGGCTTTAATAGTTAATATCTAGTGAAAAAAAAAACTAAACACAGCTATACTCCCCTTAATTCATTGATTACCTAGAACTAATGAAAAAATTCTTCACAAAAAATGTTTTTTTGCAAAATGATGTGAGATACTTGTGGTTGATTGAGTTATATAAAGACTAATGAGCACCATTTACACATGACGTATATACACAAGCAAATGTGAATCAGTTTACATTTGTTGTACGTGTATCCTTATAAACTTCCATTTTCTTTTCCATTTTGTATTTTCTTGAGTTAACGATTACTTATTTGATCTTTCAGGTTTAACAATATCAAGTCTCGTTAGTTTTTGTGAAGTATTCATTTTGGATATTTAAGAAGATGAGAATTTTGTTTATCAACAAACGATATGTGTTTTTTAATTGTGGAATACTAATTTGGTCTCATAACTTTGTATCGTTTGAATTTGTTTTTCTTCATTTGTATTTGCATTATGGTGATTTTTTTGTGTTATTTTCCTACTGTATTTCAAATATTCTCATGTTAGTTAAGTGTTAAATTTTTTTATCAGCAACTAAGAAAATATGCTGTAAAATCAAGCTCAAGCCAAGCTTTGGCTCAATTAAGGTTTACTGTGAATGAGCTCGAGCCGAGCTTTGGCTCGTTTAATTGACCTTGATGAACTCGAGCCTTGTTGAGCCAATCCCAAGCTTTTTATACACTTCGCGGGCTGCGTTCGAGCTACAATTATAGGCTCGGGCTGAACCGAGCTCGAGCTCGAGCTTGAGCTTCATTAAATCCAACGAGCCGAGCGAGAGTTTGGTAGACCGGGCTCGGCTCGGCCAGGCTAGTTTACATGATCACCACCTTATTAGTGAAAAATGTAAACGTGATTACTTCCTTAAATGACAAGAAGTTACCGGTGAAACTAAAATATTTGTCGATATCAAGGAGCTGACATGAGGTTGATATGTAAACAACCACAGGAGTAATATAATTTTTATGTTTCCTATGTTAGAATCTTTCTTTTATGTAAAACTAGACTAACCATCCGCGTGTTACACGTGTTGAAAAAATTAAAATAAATATAAATAATAATATAAATTATCAATTACTATTAATAAGTTTGTAATATATACACATGTAAAGATATATTAAATAGATATGTATACATGTAAATTACATAAAAGAATTAAATACATAGAAAAATAATATTAGTGTTTACAAATCTCTAAAATATTTTTTGTATACAAATCTTTAATCAGATTTTGTAAACAATTTCTCAAACTTAAAAAACCATCTTTTTAAAATATTCTCTTGTATTATAAAAATAAAAATTTATAAAAAATATATGTTTTATAAGTTAAAATTTCAAAAAATATATATATTAAATAACTACTCACTATTTTTTTTATATATTTTAGAATGTTAAAACACATCTTTCTTTTGTTTTACTTTTTATCGTATTGGATTGACCCACTTTTAGCAATCCAAAAAAATAAACTTTTCGCGGGTGAATATTTACTTTTTCAATTTCTATTTCAGTTCTATTAATAGTTCATAACTTTTCCGAATAGATGAATTGGTTTTTGGCCGGATAACAATTCAATTAGTTAAACAATACATCCCCCTCAACCACAATAAACTCAAAAGAGTAATTTTCTACCGAATTATTATATGTTGGTTGCCTCCATAAATGAATCACATGAACCTTGATTGTATAATCACGACGTGATACATCAAGATCTTTTAAAAAAATAAATTTTGATATTGATGATGTCGTATTGAGTAATATAACTTGATAGTTTATCAATAACGTATAAACCAGTATACATAAATAAAAAATGAACAAAGTGAAGGTTATGGTTGTAGGACAAAAAATATCAGCATTAAAATTTATTATTAAAAACTTGTTTTTTAAATCCAAGTACGTAATATTCTAATTTAATGCGTAAAGAAATGAGTCAAATATAATGATTGTGTATATAATTGAGAAGTAAAATGAGTTCTTTAAACCAAATATTTATACTCTTTGATCATAGTAGAAGTCATTTCGTATAATTATCAAATATTTTTTATAATAGAAAAACAATAAACAAAAAAGGTTGTTATATATATATAATAAAATAGTTATATAATGTTATATAATGCATGTAAATGCTAACGATATTGTTTAAATATAGAACATTTTTAAAATCTTAATTTATAACCCAAACTCTTAGATTGATTGTTATTATTGGAATTTAATTATAATATTCAAATTATTAGTTTTAAATTTTAAATTTTAACTAATTTAGTTAGTTATATTTTGATAAAATTTCTGATTGAATAGTACATTAAATTTAAAATTTGAAGTTTCTAAATTTACATTTCAATCATTACATTTAAATTCTAATTTTAGAATCTTGTTTAATTAGACATTAATACTATTTAAATAGCATCCTAATATAATATCATGTGGCTATTGTATGCTATGAAAATGTCATGTGGCAATACAATACTTAAAATTATGCCACATGGCTAAACCCTTTTCATTTATTATATACTAGACTAAAGATCCGTGTAATACACGGGTTCAATAATTAAAAATTGTTTTTGATTAAAAGGTTCGTAAGTCATAATATTATTGTTAATACTTTGTATATCGATTTTTATGTTTAATTTTTTAAATCATCTATATTTAATATTAGTAGGTTTTCTTTATCAATACTTATAAGTCTAAATAATGTATAATATAAAATGAAATAAACTTATAAAAAAGAACTTTAGGTAATAAACAAATTTATTAAACATGAGAACATCCATTAATATTCGAAAACTTCTTTGTATACAAAATTTGATGTTCTTTTTGTAATTTTACCATGATTGTCTCATATTAATAATTTTAATTTATGTCTACTTGTAACTTGAGCTAATACAATATAGAGCTTGAATTGATGTCAGGAACCAAACATGCAATGATTATACAAAAGTTTGGACTATCTTTGCAATTTTTAAGTTTGGGGACCAAACATGCAATTTGATTAAACCACAGGGACCATATATGTAATTTTCTCTTTTTGTTGATCAAAAACATAAATTAGTTTCATACTTACATAAACTAAAATTAAATAAAAGTTTCATGCTTTCATAAACAAAAACGTAAATAAGTCAAATTGATGTAAAAAACAAAATACTAAAGTTTATCTTGAAATCAAAATCAAAATCAAAATCAAATTCCTTGAATCGTATGGACCATTTCTACTGTTGCAATCGAAATTTGTATATATGAGCATTGAATTTGGACTTTGCAGAAGAGCTGTTGTGATTTAAAACTTAAGGTGTGAATGATATTAAATAGATTAATAAAGGCATAAAAGGATCGGTGAGTTGAACTTGAAACACAACGTGATTTGGGGTAAAACTATCAAAAATGCCCTTTGTAATGAGTTAAAAATAGTTTTTCTTAGAGTAAATTACAAATATCGTCCTTTAAGTATTACTAAAATTATGGATTTTGTCCTTAAAATTTGATAATTACATCGAGTGTCCTTTATTTGAAAATTTGTTACGTTTTTTGTCCTTTATACTAACTGAAGTTAACTTTTTCTGTTAAGTTTCTATTAAATGACATTTTTGCCCTTGTTCTTTAACGGACGAAATATGTAATTTATACTTTTCTTCTTTCTCTTTTTCAATTCTTATCTTTTTTATACAAACTTATTTTTAAATATTATTGATAATTAATTTTTATATTTTATAAAATATAATTTTATTTATAGAACTTTTATTTATTATAATGTTCAGTTTAGTTATTTACTTTTTAGTAAAATCTATAAAATTTAGAGAACTTAGAATTTTTTTAAACTAAAAACAAAAACTAACTCAAAAATTACGTGAATTAATAAAATATAATAATTAAAGCATAAACATAAACATAACTAACCATTAAACATTAAATCAAACATAACTAATTCCAACATTATTCATTTATGTCTATAAAAACAGAGCTATCATATTTTGGTTGATATCATAACGTCAAGAAGCTTCTAAGTGTTCTCCATGTTGTTTCTTGAATCATAGTATGATATATGACATATTTCAGGTAATAAATAATTAACTATGTGTATATAATGATTATTTTTTTAGACATGGTATGTTTTTTTGGGTTATTGTATGTTTCATGAGATGTTACGATGATAATTTTGGATAAATTTGATAGTGTGGTGTTAACTAAATTTTTAATAAGTTTAAGTTGTTAAAATTTTAATTAAAAAAGTTACATAACAGTTATAAAGAATAAAGTAATTTAAAACCAGATCATTTAAAATTTATTTTCTGATTTTGTGGTTTTAGTTTAAAGTTGATAGCATAATATTCTAAAATTTAATTGGTTTACCTTTGAACTAAAACTTCAAAATCAAAAATAAAAAATAAAAAATATAATTTTAAATAAGTTCGTTCCTTACAAAAACATAATTATGTGACTTATTTAATTAAAACTTTAAAGAAGTAAATTACTAAACCAAACAAATAAAAAGATTATAATAAACTAAAGTTCTATAAACAACTTTATATTTTATAAAAAAATAAAATTAATCAATCAATAATATTTAAAATAAGTTTGTATAGTTTGTATAAAAATGATGAGAATTGAAAAGGAGAAAGAAGAAAAATATAAATTACATATTTCGTCCTTTAAAGATTAAGGGTAAAAATATCATTTAATAAAAACTTAACAGAAAAAGTTAACTTCAGTTAGTGTAAAGGACATAAAACGTAACAAATTTTCAAATAAAGGACGCTCAATGTAATATCAAAGTTTAAGGACAAGATCCGTAATTTTGATAATACTTAAAGGACAATATTTGTAATTTACTCTTTTTCTTATTACATCTTTTAAGATACTTAAAAATATTTTTTAAAAATACATATTTTTAAAAAGAATTAAAAAAATATGCCTACTTTTGTGTGAAACTGAAACAAAATTATAGTGAAAGAAAATTCAAGTTTTCTATATGAAAAGATGATTTAAAATTAAGTCTGAGTGAATTAAAAAAACCAAAATAAGTTTTAGAAAAATTTTTGTTTTTAATTACGACATACAAATCAAATGGTTTTACAATTTTATTAACCTTTGCACTCGACTCATTTAATAATATTATTTTAATATGAAATAAATTTAACCAATACCATTATAGCGAGAAAAAAACATTTCCTTAAACACCTATTTTAGTAAATAAATTTTCTACATACACTATTTAAGGAAAAAACTCTCTTTGTAATTATAGTAATAGTTGATTTTGTTCAAATGAATTATAACTAATAATAAGGATAGATACATTTTTAGGCGGGAAATCAAAAGAATGAAGGCATAAGAAAAGGACACATGGCACTAAAAATATTGTTTTATTAATAAGTATAGATAGAAGAGTGCCCACGCAATGCGGCGGGGCGATATATTACATCCGACACGTGTTTTTAATTTTTGTTATTCTTGTAGTAATTTTACAAAAGTTTATTATATTTTTCTAAACTAAAATTTAAAAAACAAAATAAATGAGTTTTGAATGATGACTTCTACATTTACCCATTAACTTATTGTACCTCACAAAATATAGATCGGTTTAGTAAAAAATTTACATCAAAATGTTTAAAAAATACACAGGTTGTAATTGTAGTCTCAAAAAGTTTTTAAACATGATAGATTAAAATATATAACTGAAATCATAAAACAAATTAAGATTTTTTGGTTTATGGGTTGATAATTTAAAATTTTATGTAAGTTACAGTAAGTGTAATGTTATTATGTAACTAACTGTAAGGGATAATATGTAAATAATGTTAAAAATACTATTTTACCCTCAAAAGTTGTTGTATCTTATGCATTGAGTAAAATAATTATTCTTAATCTTATGGTATCTTAAAATACCCCTCTCATATGCTTTATGTATAGATAGATTTTTACGGCATCGGTTAGTATAAAGGTTTGAAGATGTTTTTTATTCACTATTACCTCATAATATAAACTTCATTTAATAAAAAGATAATAACTTCACTTATTAGTAATTCAAATTTGTTACATATTTACGTAAGTGTTAGTATAAATATTTAAATTTGTTTTTTTATTCAATATTACCTCCTAATTTTAACTTCATTTAATAGAAAGAAAAATAATTCACTTTAGTAATTCAAATTTGTTAAATTTTTACGGCAGCGGTTAGTATAAAGGTTTAAAGATGTTTTTTCATTCACTATTACCTCATAATTTAAACTTCATTTAATAGAAAGAGAATACCTTCACTTATTAGTAATTCAAATTTGTTAAAATTTTACGTAAGTGTTAGTATAAAGGTTTAAAGTTGGTTTTTTATTCACTATTACCTCATAATTTAAATTTTATTTAATAAAAAGAAAATAACTTCACTTATTAGTAACCAAAATGCTTATATGTTCCATCTAATAATTGGCTATTAAATGCCTAAAATGATGGATAGGGTTGAATTATTGGTTTTTAAATTCCTAAAATAATGTAAATTTAAAATATCAAATAGTTCAAATTTATTAAACTTTTATGTAAGTGTTAGTAAGTGTAGGGTTATTATGTAACTAATTGTAAGGGGGTAATCCGTACATAATGATATAATTACTATTTTACCCTTAAAAATGGTTATACCTTATGCATTAAGTAAAATATGTGTTCTTAATTTTAGGGTATCTTAAAATACCCCTCCTAAATGCTTTATATATAGTATAGATAAAGATAAAAATTAGTTCACATTAGATTTTCAACTAACAAGGATTTTTAAAAAATAAATTCGACAAATAAGTGAAGATTCTACAAAAGTGATGATCAACTTTCCACAACCAAAGATCTTTAAAAGAAATATTAGATATCAAATAAAATTTATGGTTTTATTTTTTTTAGAATAACTACTAATTTATTTCTATTAACCATTTATGTCTACATCTTACACGATATGAACCCCAATCTCTTGGATAGCGGGGAAGCATTCGAATCTATCCTCATCCGAATTGATTCTGAATTCGGTTTTCAAATCAAATTTGAATATGTGAGTTTCAAACCGAACCAACCCCACTTAATCGGATTATAAAAAAAAATATTTTGTTTTTAAAATACATATATTTACATTTATGTATTCTTCTTAATTTGTATTCGTACCTGAATTCGCACCTTTAGATTTGAACTTAGTTTCAAAAATCGTGAAACCTAAATAAACTGAAACCAATTCGATAAACACCATACCTAGTTCTGAAATAAATCATTCATGCTTTGTCGGTGAAATGACCTTTCATGCTCCTATAATGTATTTTCGATCTCTTGATTTCATGTGTTAGTTATTAATTAGTGACTGCTAATTTCTATTCGTGTGATACTGATCTTGAAAAGTTGATCTAAGAATTGATGTTATAATACCAATGTAACATGTAGTTTTGGAATAGAGGAATTCATGGAAGAAGAAGGATGATTCAATCAAATCAATTCATAGCTACTTTTGTATTACTACACTTAACTAACCATGGATTATTGTTATTGTGGTTATTGCATTCTAACTACCAACCAAATAACAACTAGGGTCCTCCCCATTTTTAGTGTAACATACATGCATGTGTGTGCGAAAGTAGCCTATCAACGGTAACCATAAATCTATCCAATAACACATGGTTGATAAAGACATCAAAGGCCCCGATGTGTGGAATAAAGATGGGTTCCCACTAATGAGGGCATCTACCCCTACACATCCAAATGTATGGTCCCAAACCCACTAGACCCTCCCTTAAATCATTAAATAATTAGCAGTGTAAAGTTGACCATCCCGAAATTACTATCCATAAAAGTCATCTTTTGACTTTTTAATAGTTTATATTTTCAGCCTAAATGCAACTTAAATGGCTACTAAGTCGTGGAGAAACTTGTTACACATATACATGTAATGTTTTTAATAAAGATAGATAAACATTATAAATCAACTTCATGATGAACATAATCCATTTAACACATCATATATTACTCAGACATATCTTACGCATATTTTTTCTTCTCTTATAAATCAGCTTTTATAATCTTTTAAACCATAACCATAACCAAACTTAGAAAATTTCATCCATAACAAAGGTACTTCCATAGAGACCCCTAGCTACAAAAGCACCTAACAGAATCGAAGCACCCAATAAGCGATGAACATGATGATCAATGGACGATCAACATATAATAGGCCACAAGCAAGAAGCACTACAACAATTTAGCTCTGTCCCGACGACATCTATAACGACGACATATGTCGCTGGTATAGATTGGTCTATAGCGACGACATGTCATCGCTATATAGTAATAGGGATTTTTGACTGGTCAAACTCTATACCGACGATTTGTCGTCGGTATAGAGTTGGCGGGCTGCTAAATAATACGCGGGTTTTATGAAAATACCTATGCCGACGACATGTAGTCGCGACAGGTGAAGTTATTTAATTTTTTATTTTTTTCTATCTCGACTTACTGATTTAAAAAAAAAATTAAAATCCACTTTTCCCGACGACATGTCGTCGGGATAGATAAAAAATATAAAAAAAATAATTTCTCTGTGCCGACGACATGTCGTCGGAAAATGTTTTTTTTTTTTAATTTTTTTAATTTTGACTCTATAGGGATGACTTTTTTTACTCTATAGGGACGACATATCGTCGCTATAGAGTGCAGACCCATTAAATCGCATTTCAGACCTTCTGCCCCTTTTTTCACCCCAAAAAACCCAATTTTTCTCCCGATTTTCATCTCGGTTTATATGCGTATTTGGTATCAAATTGAAGTGTTTGAAGGTAAGAATGATGTTTATTTTACTATAATGAAGTTATATAATCTTGTTTTTATAAGTTTTATCTAAATTTTTATGTTTTAGGTGAGATTAAAGTTTAAAGCTTGAAATTAAAAGATTTGAAGATTTGAAGGTATGAAATTCGTTTAAAGCTTATGATTTAAGTGTTGTTTAGTGAATATGTTTGTGATTAGGTTTGTATGATTGTAAAAGTGTATATATATGTTTGTGTATGTAAGTTTGATGGTAGATTAGGTTATGCACACCAAGTGTTTGATGAAATGCCACTATATATATTTTCATGGTTTTAAGTTTGTATGTATTTTTATATGTGTTAATTTATATGTATATGGTTTGATGTATTTAGTTGTTTATGTATATGTTTATATGTATGTAATTATGTAAATTTTGTATGTGAATGTTTGTATGTATTTATGTTTATACGTTTGTTCATTAGTATATTATATGTTTGTTTTTTGTAATTGTGTATGTAAGTATGTTGTATACTTGTATGTTTTTTGTATACTTGTAAGTGTGTATGTAAGTATGTTGTATACTTGTATGTAAGTATATTTGTATTTTTGTAATTGTGTATGTAGGTATGCTGTATATTTGTATGTGTATATACTTGTATACTTGTAAGTGATTATGTGTTGTGATTATGCTTGTATGTATGTATATGTAAGTGTATATGACTTTAATGTTAGTACATCTTTGTGTATATGTTAATTGATAAAGTTGTATTTCCATGTTTTATAACATCATAGATATGACAATTGATAAGAGTTGGATTAAATTGCGAAATCGGAGTTCTTCGGAATTTATAAAAGGTCTTCGTAGCTTTCTAGAAATTGCCAAGAACCATGTCGATAGTTTAGGAAAAGCTTTTTGTCCGTGTAAACGATGCTGCAATGGGTGTCGGCAGGATCTGGATATCATTTATGCCCACATACATGACAATGGGTTTCTACAATCATATAAGACGTGGACTTATCATGGTGAGAAACATCCACGTGCTTCAGAAATAAAAGACCTTTTTGCTCCAGGAAAATCTATTCCAGCAACAAATAATGAGATGTTTGATATAATTGATGATGTTATGGCGGAGCAGAATATTAACGAAGAAAATGTAGACGAAGGTGGAACTGGTTTCGACCTGGAGTTTGATGCATTATTTAAAGAGCTGAATACCGAGTTATACCCCGGTTGTAGTTGGATGTCTTCTTTAAACTGTTTAGCAAAATTGATGCATATCAAGGTTATCAACAAATGGACGGATAGTTCATTTAACCAACTTTTAGAGTTTTTGAGAGTTGCATTCCCTAAAGAAAATCAAATTCCAGCCTCATACTATGAAGCTAAGAAGAGATTAAGAAAGATTGGGTTAGGATATGAATCTATCCATGCTTACATGTCGTCGCTATAGGTCAAAATTAGCTATAGAGACGACAAAGATTGGGTTAGGATATGAATCTATCCATGCTTACATGTCGTCGCTATAGGTCAAAATTAGCTATAGCGACGACATATCGTTATTATAAGGTGGCATATTTTCGTTGTTATAGACCCACTTTCTTGTAGTGAAGTACACCATCTGCAACAATATAAAATGATCCACAAGGAGCAGAGAATGGCAATATGCAATCAGGTAGCACACACTAAGCAATCAATATACACTAAGAAACATAAAACATACTATGAGTAACAATATATAAGGATCAATAAGTGCTTCATTGTACAATAGCAAACAAACACATAACGAGCAACAATATACAATCATAAAAAAAACACACACACGCGCGCGCACACACACAATGACATGAGTAGGCAATCAAGTATTAACATGCTCATGCTACTAGAAGGATGGTAAACCTTTAAGACACTAAGACATAACTATCACACAACTATGATAGAGATAGGCCAAATCTAAACCCTTTCAAAATCGTCTTTAACCTTAATCTCATGTCTCTACAACTCCTATCTTGGATTATGTTTTTGGAGATGTGCATCTCTATAAAATCTTGTCTCATTCTCTCATCCCAAAAAAGATGATATAAAAAAGACATATACTCCAGCTATTGCTAGAATCTCCTATATGAATGTTTTTGCACATGCATGCATAGATACATAATACGTAAAATTAACATCTACAAAAACTTTATATTTGTTCTTAGTTTCTTTATATATAAACTAATATGAGAAAAAATTGGAGATAAATAAATTAAGTAAAACAGAAGAATGTCATTTGGTTATATGTATTTTAGCCTTTTCGACGACCTCATATTCAACCTCTCAATATTTCATATGATTTTTCGCCAACCTCATATTCAACTTCTCAATATTCATATGAATATATGATTTTAAGTACAAGGATGCCACAGTTTAAAAATAAAAAATAGGGGGCATTATTAAATCTGAACAAATTATTAAATCAAAACAATAATAATATCTAGATCATATAGACCCATGTTATAATTCATATGACTTTAATCAACGAAAATATGTGTTTGTTATCCATCAAAACAGGTTGGAACCATTGGTGATATGTCGGTGAAGCTTCATGATAAACCGAGCATGGGTAAAAACTTCAACAACACAGCAATATATAGCTCATTCACTTCAGACCCCGACAGACATTTTGAGTGTATCACAGATGATATTATCGATGGATCATCAATAGATTTTTCAATCTGACAGACCACCAACATTTTCATCCATCAATGATAACTATAGTTGATAAAAGATTTCCTATAAATCAAAATAGCATGTTTTGTATAATTAAAGATATTATAAATCAAAACAATTTCCATTTGAATTAAATTCTGTAATATATATATATATATATATATATATATATATATATATATATATATATATATATATATATATATAATATGTTCATAGAATAACCGACAATCTCACTAAGAGAGAAGGACAATCTTGGAGCAGTAATAGTAGTGGTCCTAGCTAAATTTTCATCTTTTATGTTTGCTATCCCTTTTTTTTATCAACGCTGGTTTTCATTCTAACACATTAATATACAAACATCAAACATTATACAACCGATTAGTACGTAGTTTGTTAAAGATAAAAATAATTGCCTTATATAAAAACATACCTCCATAAGAGGACATGATCACAAGTCATGACATAGCGGATATCTTGAGTGGTCCCAAAATAGAAAGGGGGACCTTTTTCTCATTTTCTAACACCCTATTCTTGCAGTTGTGGTTCATGAGTAGGTTTAGTGCTCTACTTAGTGTCAACATATGCTTTTACAAGTGGCTGGGTATATTGTAAGGCACTGATCTTGAGAGTTCTCACAGTTGAGTTCACGCATTTTAACTACAATTCTTAAACTAAAATTTTATTACCATAACAGCAGAATTATTTTAATATTTGAAATTTAAAGTAAAGGCTAACATTGTCTAATACATAGATGTAAACATTGTTTTAAATTCATAGCATAAATATTAAAGGGGCTATTAGTCTTTATTGCTAGGTAAGCTCCATCATGCCAACTTAAACTACTTGAATAGTGATAACAGTGATTATCAATGACATACCTTAATAGTGAAATCCAATGAAATAACATAAGCATACCATGACCCAATCGGATAAACTAGCATCCAGGCTACATGTTTGTACTACTACAAGACTCTAGTGACATGTTTGCATGAGATAAAACTCAAGTGACCATGCAATGCATGAAGCCAAGCATTCATCTGCTTTCATATAACAAGACTCTAGTTACATGGTTGCACGAGACAAAACTCCATTGATGCAAGATTGGTGTTTGTCTCACAACACAAGATTATCACACAAACTCACTTAGAATCACTCTGGTTGATGAAGCAGAATCTCTACTAAGTTCACAAGTAATATAATAAGTTAATAAAAACACAAGAACACGAGAATAGTTTTTCAAGATACTTGTCTATATTACTTCTCAACTCAGTATTACAAGACTCTTACAAGCATGGTTACTAAGTTACATTGAGAAACTATATATACTACTATCTACAGCCGGTTATACTTAGAAAAACAGATGAAATTTACAACTAGACAAATACTACATTGCTAGAAGTAAAGTATCTAAGATAAAATAATAATATCCTAGATTATGTAGTCATGACAGGTCCATGACTTACCTATTGTTACCAACTAAACATGGCAACTGTACTAATTTGATAATGGGTGAACAGTGGATTAAAGTATGATCAACTACATGGGCGTGGGAAAGCGCCATGCAGTATATCTGAGTTGCAGCGGGCTGTTAGACAGACCATACTTATGTCCACTGGTTCATAGTTGATTCTTCTGAAGCTAAGTGACTTCAGAAGAATAAATTCTACCAAGGTCATTTTGGCTTCGGAAGAAACAACTTCTTCCGAACTTCTGCAAGTCTTCAGGACTTTATTCTTCAGAAACTTTGTCTTTGGGTCTTCTAAGTTGTATACTTCGGAAGGAGAACAACTTGGTCTCAGAAAACTGAGTTCTTCATTCGGAAGTTCTTCATACTTTGAGCTTCGGAAGATCTTTGACTTAGCTTCGGAAGGGCAGCTTTGTCTTCGAAAGACCACTTCATTTAGCACTTCAAAATTCTTCTAAGTGTTGTTTTGGTTGCATCAGCCTCATATGATCCAACAATTGACATGCTTGCATGTGGTAAGACTGTAGTGGCCATGCTATGTATGAAGCAAAACAATAATGTCCTTCCATAAAACAAGACTCTAGTGACATGTTCGCACCAGGCAAGACTATAGTGACCATGCTATGCATGTAACATAACAATTATGTGCTAGTATAAATCAAGAGCCAAGTGACATGCTTGTATGCTACAAGACTCTAGTGGCAGACAAGCCATATTGGTAAACTACATATATATATAACTTTAGATGAACTTATACTAGCCTCATAGCATATAGCTTATTGACTTTGATCAATCAATGACATACTTTAAAATATTGGCATACTTAAATCTTGGATTTACTAATAATTGGTAGTCATTAGCATCTATTAGTGGGAGTGTCTTTGAGGGAACAGTTGATTGATATAACGGTCATTAAAATATATACTTTGAAGTTAATGAGTGAGTCGTACTTTGGTTCTATGAACATTCTAAGCGTTAGGGGTTATGGAGGTACAATGATGGGTAGAAAGGTATAATGATGGTTACAAAGGTACAATGTTGGTTACGAAGGTATAATGATGGTTATAGAGGTTTAAGCTTGGTTGTAGAGATTTTGGTTTACTTTGGGAGTTAAAAGGTACTTATGAGGAAGACTACGTAAGCATGGCTACGAAGGTGTTGGCCGATTGCAGGGTCATGGCTACTTACGTAGACCATATTGTGAATTTGGTTAAGTGTCACTGTTGACGTTGGCATGAATTTGGTATATAGATAAGGTCTACTTGCAAAGGTATTTTTTAATTAGTGAGGAACGACTCTTATGGCCAACCTTGCCACCTCTTTTTCCTTTTGCAGCAAGGTTGCCTTCTTCAGCTTCACAAGCTCATCAAGTAGGAGTAGAAGTATTTCTTCATTGTCTACTCCCAGGCTGATGAGCCTGTCTAAGACCTCCACTCTCCTCTGATTATTGATACTTTCTTAAGCGGCTTTTGCTGCTTTGCTGCTTGCAGGCAGCAGCTTCCCAATATCAAGTCTTCCTTTCTTCTTCAGCTTCTCCAACCTTTCCTCCTCTAGAAGCTCTTCAGCAGTAAGCTTCCTCTTCCTTGTTGGATCAAAGGAAGATTCAGCCTTTAGAGACTCAGGCTTAGAGGATTCAGGTTGGGGAGATAGGATTTGAACTAGTTGTGATGGGAGATGGAAGTTGTAAGAAAGTCCTCACTGTTGACCTCAGAAGCCAGGTCAAGAACGGCCTCTGTGATAAGCAGATCATCGGACAAGGAAGATAGTTCAATAATTCCTTCCTCAACTTGGATTTTTGCTTCGGAAGTAATTGGGACTGCACTACCTGTCGCTCTTAATTTGGTTGCTGGGCCATCAGTCTGTATTCCCCCTTCAAAGTTATTCTCAGGTTCAATAGAGATCTTAGGTTGACCAACTTTCTCCTCAGAGGTAGGTGGTGCATTCAGTCTTTGAAGCTCTTCAGCCCCAAAATAGGCAATGGCGACATCAGGCGAGGGTTGAGGAAAAATGGTTGCAAAGTGTTGCTGTATGGGATAATAAGAAGAAAAGGCATCAAGGGAAGTAATGGCAAGGTTGGGTTCCACTTGAGTTGGTATCTACTTCAAAGAGTGAGCAGATATCTCCTCATTTTGTCTTTGTTCTTCTAAATTCTCCCCCTTTTTGGTAGCATCATCTTAAGAAGTAGATGAGCTAGAGGAAGAACTCAGAGAAACGTGAGTGTGTACATGCCTAACAGACTTCTCAATCTGTTTCTCAGCTAGTTGAGCCTTGAGATTTTCAATCTCAAGTTGCTGAGTGGCAGACCTATCCTCTAAAGTCTTAACCTTTAATTCAAGGTTTGAGACTTTAGAAAGTAGGTCTCTGATGGTAAGTTGTAGACTACCTCATCTTCTTTTGAAGAATCATTAGGAGATGGGATAACATACCTAGTATGTTCATCCTCATCACCAGTAGTCCCTTCAATTGGCAAGGTTGTTGTAGATTCAGTCTCACTAATGTTACCACTGTCCTGAGAGGCTTGTGAAACACTCTCAGTAGTGGAAGCTGAATCTACATGAGTCACCTCCACTTCGGTTGGACTCACCTCAGTTTGGTCTAGCTGATGTGGGCTAGATATCAAAAGTTCCATGGGGCTTAGTTGATCTTGAGAGTGGTGAGGTAGATTAACATCATGGCCCTGATAGAATATGATATCCTCATCAGGTTAGGTTAAAAGGTCAAGAAATGATAAGGAGGTTATATCTAATGACCCGGGATGTTGATCAGCACCTAATGACTCTTATGCAATAGCAGTTGAGACAATGATGTGACTATCCTTTTTGGCTGCTCAGGGGAGTGTTGAGACTCAACATGAGGACTTAAGAATTTGGTAATGGGCTTGTCAGGCTGAGACTAAGGAGACTTAACACTAACATTTAGGTTAATAGTGGAGGATGGTTGGACCTCTAGCTAAGTGGGAGCCCTGAATTCCACTCTAACCTTTTTGGTTTGAACAGAGGGGACTTGACCAATCAGAGTAGATTGATCAAGGGTTTGTTTGGGGTGTATTTTGTAGGTAATTTTGATTGGGTGGGAAGAAGTAGAGGGCAGTATAGTGGTGGTTTTTGGTGTGGGTTCATTACCTGCTGGGCTTGCAGGGATGTCACCAGGAGCCATTGGCTCAAGCATACCTGGAAGATGATCAGTGATCCTTCCAGTGAAGTTGGTGGACACCTTCTTCAAAGTCTTGCAGATGCTAGGCCTCATGTGAGGGAAAAGTAGAACATTTGCACATTATAGTTTGTCCTGGTCCAACTCACAGTTGATTATATGCTGAATGAACCGAGGATACATATAGAATTGATCCCGGGTGAGATTAACTCTCAGGTTGTTTAGCAAAAATCTTGAGTAGTTGAATCGTAGGCCCTTTATCAATCCATGGACTAGGCAACCCAAATCATATGGAATTTGATCCCATCCCCCTGACTTGTTAGATAGGCTGTGCAGGACAATGTGCAGCAAGAACTTCCAATTGTAGGAGAAACTAAACTTGTAGACCGTAGACTTGCTCACATCTCCATCATATCCCATCTGAGTGTAGGTATCCTCCAAATCAAACTTGGGGAAATCATTGGGGCCGCCTTTATCATAGAGTTCCAGATGCTCCCTGATGGTTGTCTCACTTATGGTGATCTCATGTTCGCAGATCTTCGATCTGATGACCCTTTCATCATTAATCGTCTCACTTCGACCATTGGCCCAAAATTCGGCCATGTGGTTTGAGTAGATGGTGGGGTTAACATTAAGGGCAGTGAAGTATGTCGATTGTGATAGAAATTAGACAATAGGGGCAAAATCGGCATCCTTTGAAGAATCAAGGATGGAAACTTGGTTGTGTTGGGGATTCAAAGCCATTATTCAAAAGGTACTGTTTGATTGAAGGAATTAAGAGTGAGTGGAGAAGATGATGGAAATTTGGGGCTTTAGCAGTGGTAAAGAAAGTCAAGAAAGAGAGTCAGAAATTTTAAATGGGGTTAAAAATCCAAACGGATAGGGTGAAAGGTTTCGATTGGACATAGGCGGCAAGATAAACCATTTAAAAGATTACGACAATCATCAATAAAATCTTACTTTTTATAGAGTGGGGCCCAAAGATTTCTATTACACAGTAAAAGTTTCCTTCCGAGTGTAAGAAAACTTCCAAGAGAAAACACATGTGTTTCTTAATATTGTATTCCGAAGCCAATTTTACTTCCGAAGGCAAACCATGTCTTTAATGACAAATTTGCTTCTGAGAGTAAAATTTTCTTCAGGGAAAATAAGTTAGTAAGCTTTGGAAGTGGATTTGATCTATAATTAAATGTCCTTCCGAGGCAAAAGAATTCTTCGAAAGAGAATACTTATGCAGAGGAATTTGCCTTCAGAAGATGAACAAAGACTTCTTCGAGGGTAAATTTTTCTTCGAAAGAATTCATACTTAGAAATTTTGAAGAAAACCTATTTATTACAGGGCTTAGATTGTATTTAGACAACATAGACAAGACACATTTTAAAAGAGAAAGACTAGTCAATGTTAATCTTTCCAATAGCTGTGATTAAATATTTAAATCTTTGTTCATCAAAGGCTTTTGTGAACAAGTCAGCATATTGTTCATTTGAATTGACTTTGACTAGCTTGATTAGATTTTTCTCATGAATATCTCAAATGAAATGATACCTGATGTCAATGTGTTTTGTCTTGGAGTGCTTGACTGGATTTTCTGTGATAGAAATGGCACTCTTGTTGAGTCTTCATGAAGTTGAAACCATAATCCAGCATCTGATTCTGAATCCAAAGCAGTTGAGCACAACAGCTTGTAGTAGCAATATACTCAGCTTCAGCAGTTGATGTGGATACACATGATTGCTTCTTACATTTCCAGGAGACGATCCTTCCACTAAGAAATTGAAATCCTCATGATGTGGATTTCTTGTTGATGTTGTAGCCATCATAATCACTATTAGTGTAACCATAGAGGTTAAAATCCCTATTCTTAGGATACCAAAGACCCAGTTTGGGAGCTCCTTTGAGGTATATAAGAATTCTTTTGGCAGCAATTAGGTGAGACACTTAGATTGATTATGTCCATCTTTCCCATGAAACTCATTTCAAACTTCTTCCTCATGATGCTTTTAAAGTCTTTGCACATTTGGTCATTCGAAGAACCAAATATGATGTCATCAACATAGACTTGTACAAGCAGCATGTCCTTCCCAGACTTCCTTATGAACAATGTCTTGTCTATTGTGCCTCTAGTATAGCCATTCTTGAGAAGAAACTAAGACAACATCTCATACCATAGCCTAGGTTCCTGATGCAACCCATAAAGAGCTTTATCAAGTTTGCATACATAGTTGGGGTGCTGCGGGTCTTCAAATTCAGGTGGCTGGCACACATAGACTTCTCTGTCGATATCCCCATACAAAATTCACATTTCACATCAAGTTGATAGACTGTAAAGTTCTTAGATGTAGCAAAAGCAAGAAAGATCCGCACAGCCTCAAGTCTTGCAACAGGTGCAAAGACATCTGTGTAATCTATGCCTTCCTCCTGTGTGTATCCTTGAACAACAAGTCTAGCTTTTTTCTTGATGATCAAACCTCTATCATCTCTTTTTTTTCTAAACACCCACTTAGTGAAAGTAGGAACCTGACTAGGTGGCAATGGACATAAGTTCCATACCTTATGCCTCTTAAATTAAAGCAACTCCTCTTGTATTGCTTCTATCCAATTGTTGTCCTTCTTTGAGAGAGAAAGCATGAGTACAACATGACATTCCCATTATGGGTCTGACTTCTTGCTTTCACACCTTCTGAGACATCCATAACAATGTTCTCAACTAGATGAGTGTTGTGTATCCTGAGCCAAGGAATCACATCTAGTTGCATAGATAGATTCAAGTTTGAAACATTTTGCTCAGGATTTTGAACACCATCACCAATTGATGTCTCACACTTATTCAATGAGGACTGATTCAATGAATGTATGACAGCATCAATGGTATTTTGCTGAGAAGCAACATCAACAGTTGCCTGTTCCTCCAAATTACTGTCTTCATCAGCTTGGTGTTGAATACTTGAGTTGTCAGCTGTTGAGTTATAAGGCTCAGTTGGCTAACAACTTGATGAAGCTCCATTGTTTCCTGAGATATTCAAGCTTTCAGGACTTCCAGTAGTGGGAGCTTGATCTTCATGACTTCTTCGAGAAATTGGAATAGGTCTTGGTAACTCAAACATTTTATCTTCATAAGGGTCACTTTGAGTTCCTATTCCAGCTGAAACATTCTCACAAGATGGTTTAGAATAGTTTGGAAACATTTCTAAATTGAAGATATATTCGGGACCATTTCTCTTAACATAAGGAGTGTGCTCATTGACAACAATGTTGGATGATTCCTCAAATTGTTGATTTTTGATATTATACACTCTATATGCAATAGAGGTCGAGGAATAGCCAACAAAGATAGCTTCATCATACTTTTTAGCAAATTTTGCTAAATTGTCTTTTGTGTTAAGTATGGTACATTTGCTGCCAAATGACCTAATAAAGCCAATGAACGGTGACCTCTTGTTCCATAACTCATACGGGGTCTTTCCATGGGGCTTAACAATAAGAACCCTGCTCTGCACATAACATGCAGTGCTGACTGCCTCAGCCCAGAAAGTTAGAGGTAGTTTTGAATTAGCTAACATAGTTCTTTTAGGAGCACTATATTGTCTGGCAATCCCTTTTGAGTTACAGAATGAGTCAAGAACTTGATTCTTAAACTCAGCCCCTTGATCACTTCTAATGATTTTTACCTTGAGATTTATCTGATTTTCAATTTTAAGAATAAAAGATTTTAAAGTCTCAGCAGTTTCATCTTTAGTTCTTAGAAAGAAAACCCAAGTAAATCTTGTGAAATCATCAAAAATCATAAGGAAATATGATTTCATTCCAATGCTCATTATACTTGTGGGACCAAATAGATCTATGTGCAATAAGTGTAATGGGGTGGTGATAGAGTTAACTTCTTTGGATTTGTGAGAAACCTTATGTTGCTTTCCTTTTAGGCAAGCAACACAGTTGTCTTTACAGAAAAATTCCTTTTTGGGCACACCATGTACCAAATTATTTTTAACCAATTTATTTATGGTTTTAAAATTAACATGGCACATTCTTTTATGCCAAAGAGTTGACTCATCACTATTTTCTTTGGAAAGAAAGCATGATACTTCACCTAGTGGGGAAGAATTGTTCATATCCAGCTTGTACATAACCCTTCTCTTGGGAGATCTAAGAATCACTAATTCCAGAGGAATTATCATCTTGGGTTTGAGGATAATGCACTCATGTTCTATGAAAAGCATTTGGTGCTTTTGATCACAAAATTGAGAAACACTTAAGAGATTATGTTCAAGCTGTTTGACAAAGTTTACTTGGTCCAATTTTAACTTACCATTGGATACACTAACTCTACTAGAAATATATCCTTCGGCTTCACCTCCAAACTGAACAGGACCTCCATCAAAGTGTTTAAACTTTTGTAGGATAGATCTGTTCCCTGTCATGTGCCTGGAGCATCCACTGTCCACAATCCAAACATTTCCATTCTTGTCATGTGGATGTCCATGCACATAAAGTGAAATGATTAGTTACCATTGGAAACCCAAGCCTTGTTGGTCTTGGGTTCTTCCAATGCAGATGATATAATTTAACCCAAATATATGCATGGGGGTTCAATTATGGTTTGTGAAGAAGAGGGTTGGGCTGTAGCATCTTTTCTGATCTTTTATTCCATCCTATGGTTGATCAGTATAGATGAGCCTGAAGAGGCTTGTGTAGCATAACTTGCTTCCGAGGCTTCTTTCTTCTCGGAAGAAGTTGACACCACCTTTTCTTACGAAGCAGTCTTCTTCTCGAAAGGTTTCAAAGGATTCTTTTTGTTCCTTTGTTTGTTCTTTGGCTTGTCTTCTGAAGCTATTTTCCTTTCGAAAGAATGAGTTTCTACCGAAAGCAACTTGGCTTCGGAAACAAGCTTTCCATTCCTTAACACTTGGACCATATGGTGAGGTCCAAATATGAAACCATCCTTGACTCCTCCTTTCTTAACATTAGATGCATAATGTGTGCTTGCTGGATTGTAGTAACAATCTTTAGCCATGAGGTTATGCAAACCATAGATTATGCATTCAATGTTAATTTTGATGGGGCATGTTGACTGTTGTTTCTTGCATTTCTTTTCTTCTTCAACAACCTTCCCCTTTACTTTTTGATCCTTCATCTAGATTGGAGTGCTGGTACTACACTCTTTTCCTGAATCAGGATTTCCAACCACTTGAAATCCAGCTGATATGAATACACCGTTTTGCCTTGGGTCTATCTTTAACTTTGTCTCAACCACCTTCTTGGTAGTTTTTCTTGCTACCCTGATTTTGTTCTTTTTGGATTTGGTGATTAAGAATTGATCATCAACTGTGGGGATAAGGTTTTCTACCTTATCCTTCCCTGTGGTGATTTCCATGATTGCATCATTCTTCTTCTCTTTGGGTAATGGGTCAATAGTTGGAACCTCTTGCTCATCAGTACCACATCTTGGCTGTCTAATAGACACAAAGGAGTATGGTGGAGCAATTTCATTGGTTCCCAACCCACTTTTGTTTTGATAACACACCTTTGAGTGGGAGGATGATGTAATGATGTTGTTGAAGTTATGCTCTTCAATGGCATACTTCTTGGCTTTAGCCTCAGCTATCACTAGCTGGGCTTGAGCCTCAGTCAACTTGGAGATTAAATCTTTTATTTGAGCCCTATAGTTTGAATGTTCATGTTTTAAAGAGGACACAGTTTTGTCTAACTCTTTTATTTTGAGTTTGTATTCAGATTCTACTCTTTTAAAATCAGATTTTAGTACATTTAAAGACTCAATATCAGATTTAATTTTCATGTTATAGTCTTGATACAATTTGACCTTAGCAATACAGGCTGGAGTACAGAGATGCTCATATACCTTAGTGTCTTCAGTTCCAGCCATAAGAGCTTGAGCAGGAGTGACATCTTGCACCATGAAGCTCCAATCAACTTCTTCAGCAACAGTTGCAGTTTGTTGCTTAGTGGGTTTGGTTGTAGCTTTATGGGTAGCAGGATGTTGAGAGGCTTGAGTTGCTCCCGGATTAGATCTAGGAGCCTTGCATTCCCTTGCAAAGTGACCAAGCTGGTTTCCGTTGTAGCATTTGGCCTTTGTCTTATCAAACCCAAATCTGCTGTTGGTTGGGTTCTGAGGGAACTACCTTCCAGTTCTTTTGAAGAACTTCTTTGCTCTGTAGGTCAGGAGAGCCATTTGTTGGACAATGCCCATGTATTCAATATTATCTGGGCAGAAACACTCTAGATCATCAAAACAAAATTGAAAATCTCTAGAGTGCTCACTCCCTAAAACAAAAGCACAACTATTCTGGAAAAGATTTTGTTGAGCCTGTTGAGACCTGGGTGTCTCAAGAAATATGATTTATGGTTCAGGTACAACTGGGGCTGGGGAATTCTTGAACCTTCAGCAACATGTAAAGCACTGCTGGCTGGAAGGTTTGAGGGACTGTTCATCTTATGGCTTTTCTGAGATTCCATCTCCATATGATATCCATCAAGGATTCCATATAGTTCAGTCATGGTGAGAGTGTTGAGATTCTCAGTTCTCTCGATTAAGACACAATAGAAAGTGCACTCATGAAGAAGTGCACTCATGAATTTTTTTACTATGTCTCTCTTCTCAAGAACCACTCCCATAGACTGAAGAGAGGTGATCAAGTCCATGTACCTGAAGTATTGTTGGCTCAAGGTCTCATCAACAATATATGTGAAGTTCTCAAACTTCTGCTTCAGCACATCTTTCTTTGACTCCTTGGATTCAGCAGAACCAGAGTACATCAGCTTTAAAGCATCAAAGAGTTATTTGGCAGACTCGTATTGCTTAAAGCCTACCATTATAGAGTTTGGTATAGTAGTAAGCAACACAGTCATAGCTTTGCAGTCAATGTCCATTTTCTTGAAGTCTTTATCTGAGTAGTCTTCAACGGCCTTCTCAATCATGGCACCATTACCAGCTGGGGATTCCACCTTTGGTTTGTATGGACCATGAGTAACTGATCTCTACATGCGGTTGTCTTGATACTTGATGAAGCCTTCATAGCATTGCACCAAGTCCCAAAATCATCAGGAGTGATGATCGGAGCCTTGGTCATAGTTCCCATCTCAAATTCAGAGAACTTCTAATTTAGAGCCATTTGAGTGAAGTGAGTGAGTATGAAGAAACAAAGGTGATTTGAGATGGTAAGATCTCACAATCAAGAACCTAAAAAGCTCTAATACCAATTGCAGGATCGGTGTTTGTCTCACAACACAAGATTATCACACAAACTCACTTAGAATCACTCTGGTTGATGAAGCAGAATCTCTACTAAGTTCACAAATAATATAATAAGTTCATGAAAACACAAGAACATGAGAATGGTATTTCAAGATACATCTATATATTACTTCTAACTCAGTGTTACAAGAATCTTACAAGCATGGTTACTAAGTTACATTAAGAAACTATATATACTACTATCTACAACCGGTTATACTTGGAAAACCAGCTGAAATTTACAAGTAGACAAATACTACATTGCTAGAAGTAAAGTATCTAAGATAAAATAATAATATTCTAGATTAGGTAGTCATGACAGGTCCATGACTTACCTATTGTTACCAACTAAACATGGCAACTATACTAATCTGATAATGGGTGAATAGTAGATTAAAGTATGGTCAACTACGTGGGTGTAGGAAGCGCCTTACAGTATATTAGAGTTGCAACGGGCTGTCAGACATACCATACTTATGTCCACTGGTTTATAGTTGATTCTTTCGAAGCTAAATGACTTGGGAAGAATAAATTCTTCCAAGGTCATTTTGGCTTCAGAAGAAACATCTTCTTTCGAACTTCTGCAAGTCTTTAGGACTTTATTCTTCTAAAGACTTTTTCTTTGGATCTTCTAAGTTGTATACTTTGGAACGAGAACAACTTGGTCTCGGAAGACTGAGTTCTTCCTTTGGAAGTTCTTCATACTTTGAGCTTCGAAATATCTTTGACTTAGCTTTGAAAGAGCAGCTTTGTCTTCGGAAGATCACTTTATTTAGCACTTCAAAATTCTTCTAAGTGTTGTTTTGGTTGCATCAGCCTCATATGATCCAACAAACTCTCCCTAGGCTGATGCTACCAAAACTTCACTTCTTCCTACTCCCCAAGGTCTTCAACACCAGGGAAAGCAGATATTTGTCTGTCTCTTTATTCTTCCTTGATGCAGCGGTGAGGAGTTTGTACAAGTCATCCGTTGATAGTAGATCTATTATGTTGCTCTGGAAGACATGTACCCTTTGTTGTGTCCCTCTGAAGAGAGTTAGTTGATGGGAATTATAGTCATATTCCCATCTAACTATGGGTTCAGTAGTCGGTCCCTCAATGTTCTTCCTTTTCTGATTGCTCCTTCTTCTTCTTCCTTTGCTCTCTTTTCAAACTCTTCTTCAGTTTTGGCTTTTGTTGTAAGTTCGTTAACATAAAGACCACTCAGATGATTCCTTATATGAGCAGTAATATGAGATTTGGAGGGATTGGAGAATGGTCTCTCTGCTAACTCAGCAATATCAAAACTATTAGAGTGTAGCAGAGCTGATGTGTCAAGTCTTGTTACTTGACCATTCTCCTTTTGCACAACAAAGGGGTGTGTAGCTTCATTAAACCTCCAATAGACAATTGGGCTTTTAGGATTGAGGGGATTAGTTGGCAGCTTGTCCCCTTTTCTTGTGTCCAGCAGAGTCACCAGTCTCCTTTTTAACTTCTTCTCTTCTTCTCTAAGTGTATCAGAATTGGTAGCAAGAAGTTGGAGAGCTTGGTCCAGTGTTCCCCTTGGCGGATCAAGGAATGCATCTCTTATGAGGGAACAAGAAGATCCATCAATATATTTAAGTTTAATTGACTCTTCCTCATAAGAGATGTCACTCAAGGTAGTGCAGTTGGTGAGCTTTCTTTTTAATTCCTTGAATTCTTCTAAGGCCAGGGGCTTGGAAGGTTCAGAAGATGGTTTGGGTAATGATTGGGTTCGTGGTTGTGTTTTGGGTTTTAGGATAGGTGGTGGTGGTGGTTGTTGAGAAGCAGGGGGTGAAGGTGTAGGAATGGCTGGTGATGTGGATTCAGGGGTGGAAGGTTTAGTTGTTGGCTTAGTTTTAATAGGGAAGGGAAAATGTGTGGGCACAGGTTGTGGTTTGGGTGCTGGTTTGGGTTTGAGAGTTGGTTTGGGTGCCATCCTCTAAACACTTTGCCTTAGAGGTACCTCCAGCCTTCTTCCTAAGCGAATGTCAGCCTTGATGTTGCTGACATGTTGCTGTAGGGTCTTTAGAGACATGGGACCCACCTGCCTGCCAGTGAAGCCGTGGGCATTAAGGTAGGGTTTCATCCATTCCTTATCACCCTCACTCTTGGCTGCAGCAAGTTTTGCCTCTTCCTCCTCTTCTTCTTTCCCTTCAACTTTTCCCTAGCAGCCTTCTTCCTCTCCTTGTTGATATGATCTTGTTCTTTATGAAAAAGGAACAAGATTATGTCATAGTCGTGAGAGGCTAGCTCCTTCTGAGAATAGCCTCTTGTATAGAGAAAGGCTATCCTCTCCTTCCTCTCCTCTGCCCTTTCCTCTTCCTTCTTTCTCCTCTTGTCCTCCTCTATGGCCAACCTTGCTACCTCCTCTTTTTCCTTTTGCAGAAAGGTTGCCTTCTCAAGCTTCACAAGCTCATCAAGTGGGAGTAGAAGCATTTCTTCATTTTCTACTTCCAAGCTGATGAGCCTGTCTAAGACCTCCACTCTCCTCTAATTATTGATACTTTCTTGAGCGGCTGCTACTGCTTTGCTGCTTGCAGCCAGCAGTTTCCCAATATCAAGTCTTCCTTTCTTCTTCAGCTTCTCCAACCTTACCTCCTCTAGAAGCTCTTCAGCAGTGGGCTTCATCTTCCCTTTAGGATCAAAGGAAGATTCAGCCTTTAAAGACTCAGGCTTAGAGGATTCAGGTTAGGGAGATGGGATTTGAACTAGTGGTGCATGGGAGATGGGAGTTGTAAGAAAGTCCTCGCTGTTGACCTCAGAAGCTAGGTCAAGAATGGCCTCTGTGATAAGTAGATCATCGGTCAAGGAAGATAGTTCAATAATTCCTTCCTCTGCTTGGATTTCTGCTTCAGAAGTAATTGGGACTGCACTACCTGTCTCTCTTAAGTTGGTTGCTGGGCCATCAGTCTGTATTTCCCCTTCGAAGTTATTCTCAGGTTCAATAAAGACCTTAGGTTGACCAACTTCCTCCTCAAAGGTAGGTGGTGCATTCAGCCTTTGAAGCTCTTCAGCTCTAAAATAGACAATGGCGATATCAGGTGAGGGTTGTTCATGTGAGGAGCTTATCTGAATTTGGGTTAAAAATTTGCTAAGGTCGATAAGAATCCTTGGGTCCACTTGAACTGTGATAGGAAGGGGTTGAGGAAAAATGGTTGTAAAGTGTAGCTATATGGGATAGAAAGAAGAAATGGCATCAAGGGAAGTAATGGCAAGTTTGGGTTCTACTTGAGTTGGTATCCGCTCCAAAGAGTGATGATGGGAGCCTTGGTCATAGTTCCCATCTCAGATTCAGAGAACTTCTGGTTTAGAGCCATTTGAGTGAAGGGAGTGAATATGAAGAAACAAGGGTGATTTGGGATGGTAAGATCTCACAATCAAGAGCCTAAAAAGCTCTAATACCAATTGAAGGATCGGTGTTTGTCTCACAACACAAGATTATCACACAAACTCACTATGATTGATGAAGCAGAATCTCTACTAAGTTCACAAGTAATATAATAAGTTAATGAAAACACAAGAAAATAAGAATGGTTTTTCAAGATACTTGTATATATTACTTCTCACCTCAGTTTTACAAGACTCTTGCAAGCATGGTTACCAACTTACATTGAGAAACTATATATAATACTGTCTACAGCCGGTTATACTTGGAAAATCAGCTAGAATTTACAACTAGAAAAATACTACATTGCTAGAAGTAAAGTATCTAAGATAAAATAATAATATCCTAGATTAGGTAGTCATGACAGGTCCATGACTTAGCTATTGTTACCAACCAAACGTGGCAACTATACTAATCTGATAATGGGTGAACAGTGGGTTAATGTATGGTCAACTACATGGTCATGAGAAAGCGCAATGCAGTATATTAGAGTTGCAGCGGGCTGTCAGACAGACCATACTTATGTCCACTGGTTCATAGTTGATTTTTCCGAAGCTAAATGACTTCAGAAGAATAAATTCTTCCGAGGTCATTTTGGCTTTGGAAGAAACAACTTCTTCTGAACTTTTGCAAGTCTTCAGGACTTTATTATTTGGAAGACTTTGTCTTTGGATCTTCTAAGTTGTATACTTCGGAAGGAGAACATCTTGGTCTCGAAAGACTGATTTCTTCCTTCGAAAGTTCTTCATACTTTGAGCTTCGGAAGATCTTGACTTAACTTTGGAAGGGCAGCTGTGTCTTTGGAAGACCACTTCATTTAGCACTTCAAAATTCTTTCAAGTGTTGTTTTGATTGCATCAGCCTCATATGATCCAACAATTGACATGCTTGCATGTGGCAAGACTATAGTGGCCATGCTATGTTTGAAGCAAAGCAAACATGTCCTTCCATAAAGCAAGACTCTAGTGACGTGTTCGCACCAGGCAAGACTATAGTGACTATGCTATGCATGTAACATAACAATTATGTGCTAGTATAAATCAAGAGTCGAGTGACATGCTTGTACGATACAAGACTCTAGTGGCAGACAAGCCATATTGGTAAACTACATATATTTATATATAAATTTAGATGAACTTATACTAGCCTCATAGCATATAGCTTATTGACTTTGATCAATCAATGACATGCTATAAAATATTGGCATACTTAAATCTATGATTTACTAATAATTGGTAGTCATTAGCATCTATTAGTGGGAGTGTCTTTGAGGGAACAGTTGATTGATATAACGATCATTAAAATATATACTTTGAAGTTAATGAGTGAGTCATACTTTGGTTCTGTGAACATTCTAAGTGTTAAGGGTTATGGAGTTACAATGATGGTTAGAAAGGTATAATGATGGTTACAAAGGTACAATGTTGGTTATGAAGGTATAATGATGGTTACAAAGGTTTAAGCTTGGTTGTAGAGATTTTGGTTTACTTTGGGAGTTAAAAGGTACTTATGAGGAAGACTACGTAAGCGTGGCTACGAAGGTGTTGGCCGATTGCAGGGTCATGGCTACTTACGTAGACCATATTGTGAATTTGGTTAAGTGTCACTATTGACGTTGGCATGAATTTGGTATATAGGTAAGGTCTACTTAAGGTACGTTTTAATTAGTGAGGAACGACTCTTATGGAGACCTTGGGACTACTTATAGAGACCTCAGGACTACTTATAGAGACCTCATGCTCACTATGAACATTGTATTCCATGATTTTAAGTTTTTCAATTAACTCTTTAAATCAAATCACATTCTTGTAGTGTTTCATACATAAACAAGTACATGCATGCATAAAGTGCCTTAAAACATAACCTTAAAATAAAGCTATCAACTTTATTATGAAGCATACCAGATCTTTGATTAAAAACACATATGTATGCATATCATCCTCAAAACAATAAAAAAGCATGTAAAGATAGAGGATTTAGACCTCACCTTAGTTAGATATATAAAGAATCCCTAGACCTTGAAACTTTTTACATGTGATCTAACAAAATCACATCAAGCATGAAACTTCGTTAGCTCATTCTCCTTTAAATCATGGCTATGCATGATTCCATGCATAAATCTAAACATTACATCATGGATACAATCGGAAAAGCTAACCTTTTATGACATTTTCTCCCTAAATTGTCTCTAGAACTAGCTTGTTACTCCCTTCTTTCAAAAGCTTTTGCAACAAGCAACTACATTAGGAGGTGCTTAGTACTTATTTGTAAGTAGAGAACGGGGAGTTGTCAAGAATACCCCATCATGCTTTATTGAGTAAATTACACTTTTCGTCCTTTAAGTATATGGCAAATTGTAACATTTGACTCATTTTCAAACTATAAACCCAAACCTAAATCCATCTAAGTCAATCTTGTAAATCAAATTTATTATTTAGTCATTTTATTTATTTTTGTGTTCCAAATACAATAAATGTGTTGACTTAATCAATTTAATTTAGTTTTATAATTTATAAAATAAATTTTATAAATTTTAAAAGGTTATTAATATTTATATGATTTTAAAATATTCAAAATAATCAAATTACAAAATTTTTGCAAGATTTATAAAGTCTATAAAGATTTTATAAAAATATAAGTTGATTAAATTAATATTAGGGTTTTAATAAATTTAGAGTTTAAATTGTAATTATTCTTTTATTTATTTATTTATTTTATTTAAGTTTATATTTATTTAAAATTCCAATCATAACCCCCTTATAAAACACTTGTAACTCACAATTAACACCATCTATAACCCCTTCCTAACCTTAACTAGAAAATCAAGATTTAGGCCTCATTTTTCATTTGCTTATTCTCTAAAAATCTCACTAATAAACCTTTTTTTCATTCTTTGGTTTTGATCAATTTCAATAATTTTTTTACAAGTAATTTCAAGAATTTTCTAATGCTAAAGTAATCTTATATTGCTTTGGTAATCTTATATTGCTTTTATATTATGTATTTCTATATTGTTTGAATTTCCTTTATTTTATTTTAGTATAAAGAATCATCTTAACATCAAGCATACTTTATATTATTGTACGATGGATGTAAGGAATATAAATGATGAACAAGTTCATAAATTGTTTAACATATTGTTCTCATGACATTATGTTCTTACTTTTATTATTTTTTCTAATAAATCTCTTTTTATTTTAATCATGATCATTTGATCATTAACCTTCTAAAATTCATTAACCTTCTAACAATCATTAACATTTCTAAATCAAGCTAACAACATGCTAACGTAAACAAAGAATCCCATTTGCAGATGGACGGCTATGCCACCACATTCGGTTATTCCACAAGATTGTTTCTCTAAATGATGGCTATGCTAAAATCTTGGAACATACTTTAAAACTCAAATGGGAGTCTGATATACTATATATCGGTATATTATGGTTTTTTCTAACCCGTTTCATGCTTTAACAATTTTAAAAGTAAACATAAGTGCCTTCTATCTTGTGCAGTTGTTTTGACCTATTTTCGTGTCTTTTCATAAATACTTTCCTAAACGAAAGTTGTCCGGGAGACTCTGAACTAGTTAACCATGAATTTTTATAATTTTATGAAACCATTTGATATTTTTAAAACCCGTTCAAACATGTATCAAACATTCTGTCTAGAATCTAAAATTTGTACAATAATTCTTTTTCAATCTAGCTTTCGCCTCTTGTTATTCTCTAAACGTCCTAACTTCTTGTAAAGAATTCTGACCTCAAGTTATTATTTTTTTAATCTTTTAGGACATCACCTTTGACTCTTGAACATCCAAGCTTTATTATGAACCCTACAACAATCATTATACAATGTGAGTATTCATAGCCCATTTTTCTTGTTTTATATTTTAGAGAAAACATATGATTTATATTCAATCATTGTTATTCATTGTTAAAAACATTCTATATTATTATTTGCAATTATATGTGTATAGTTAGATAAACTAAATGATATACAATCATTTATCCATGCAAACATGATAACAATGATTGATCTACTGGTTTGATAAACCCACCCCATATGGCTATTCGAGTGGTGATGATAGATCTATTAGTTTGTAAACCCACCCCATATGAATATTTGAGGGGTGATTGGAACCGGAGTCAATCAATCAATCATAAGGCTTCGTTTGCGGACCGAGTCAATTCAATCATTTTGTTTTATTATGTTTGATTTGTCTTTTATATTACACTATTGCATTATAAGTCGTCTATCTATGTATTCAAACCTGTTTTTACCCATCGCATAATTCGTTAGCTGACTCGTTACTTTTTCAAATGATTTTTAGAAATTCAGATTAGTGGACTTCTAAATGCACATTTAGGGCTTGGATTTAGTAAATAATTAAAGATAATATCATTATATTTACATGAGTTTTTATTTGATTATAATGTTTTGTTTGATTAGTATTAACAATAAAAATGACATTTAATATTATTTCAACTTATTTAATTCCATGTGCTATGAACAATCGATTCACATTCGTCCTTCAACTCGAAAAATTACAATAAACAACCTTTATAATCAAATTGTAATAGTTACTTACTTTCCTCTAACAAACTTTGATTTTATCTGTTAATTCAGATCATGTGCCTACATGAGGGAAAATTGGTATTTTTGCCATTATTAAACCCCTTCCCATTAGGGCTGTAAACGAGCCGAGCCGAGCCGAGCCAGGATGGGTTCGAGCTCGAGCTCGAAGCTTATCGAGCCGGCTCGGCTCCGCTCAAAAATTTTAACGAGCTGAAAGCACTGGCTCGAGTTCGGCTCGTGAAAAGCTCGAGCCAGCTCGTGGCTCGTTCGAGCCGGCTCGATTTAAAAAAAAAACTTTATTTCTTCACATTAATTTATATAAAAACACAAAAAATATATATTAGGGCTTTTACCTTTTGTTGAGTACTCCGTATTTAGGGGAATAAAGATCATTATTTTGAATAAAAACAATTTACTATAAAGTTATATATTTTTTAAACAAAATACTTAATGTTTCTAAAAAGAATCCATTTTTATTTTAAGAAAACCTTTTTAAAATCCTAATATAAAAATAATATTCATAATAGTAGTAGTAGTAATAATAATAATAATAATAATAATAATAATAATAATAATAATAATAATAATAATAATAATAATAATAATAATAATAATAATATTATATTATTATTATTATTATTATTATTATTATTATTATTATATTATTATTATTATTATATACTATATAAATATATATATATATATATATATATATATTTATATATATATATATATTATATATATATATATAAAATATGCATCGAGTCACGAGCCGAGCCAACGAACCGAGCCACGAGCCGAGCTCGAACCGAGCTAACCCTGGCTCGAGTTCTGCTCGTTTAGAATTCGAGCCGAGCCGGCTAGCTTAGATACGAGCTTTTTTTGAGCCGAGCTTTTTTCGAGCGAACTTCGAGCCGCGAACTTTTTGTACAGCCCTACTTCCCATCCAACCCTCCCCACCCACCCACTCTCAACTCTCTCTTTATCTTTTTCTCTCTTTATCTTTACACAAAAACATAACACTCTCTCTTGCATACTAGTTGTATGATGTTTTCCTCGCCACTACTCTACCATGGCAACCATCTTCACTCCTCTACCATCATCAGCCACCACTCACCACCCACCCTTAACTCTCTCTCTCTCTCTATATATATATATGTATACACACACACACACAAAGAGCACAACCCATGTCAAGGAATTTGATTGGACAGAAGTATAGACGTTTTACATTGATAATGATGGATGATGATGGAGTGGTGGTGGCCATATGACGCTGGTGGTAGATGATAAACAAGTGGGTAGAAGATGAACATGTGGGTATTGGTGAAGAGATAAAAAGAGAAATAAAGAGAGATAGAGAGAGAAAGAGAGAGGGGGAGAGAGAGATTGATGAGGGTTTGATGGAAATAGTGTGATGGTGATGGATCTGGGGAGAGGAGAGTAAAGATATAGAGTAGATGATGGGGTAGGAGAGGTGGTGGAAGGGTGGTGGTGTTTGTGTGAAGAGAGAGAGAGAGAGAGAGAGAGAGAGAGAAAAAGAGAGAGAGAGAGTAGAGAGAGGTGTGAGTTTGGGTTAAAGACCTCCCAAAGATCATATAGGTTCGTTTTTAAACGATGGTAGTGGCGGTGGCAGATGGTGGGGTGTTTTTTTTTTTTTTTTTTTTTTTTTTTTTTTTTTTTGTGAAGAAAGAGATAGAGTAGAGAGAAAGAAAAGTGTGGAGTGGAGTGGGGTGGGGTGGGGTGGGTTGGGTTTAAAACATTTGGTATTTTTTAATATTCTATTTTTTATTAATAAAAATAAAAAGAACAATTTACCCTCATGTGCAAGGCATGTGACCTAACTTAACGGACAATATTAACGCCGTTAGAGGGAAGAACGTAAACTGTTATAAAATTTAATCATAAAGGATGTTTACTATAATTTTCTTAGCTTAAAGATGAAATCTAAAATTTGCTATAAATTTGAAATTTGCAATAAACCCCCAGATGTGTCTTGACGACACGCTATCAAAAGTTGTCGCCAATGACCCTTACCGGCAATGAACTAGGATCTCTAACCCGATATGCTCCATACCTGTTAAAAGCACAACCCATAAATGATTATAAAATAAAATTTTAATGTATTAGGTTGTATAAAACTAACACACACCCCATCATTTATCTCGTGAAAATATATTGCAGGACCGTTAAAGGGTACTTAAGCTTGCACTTAGTTAACACACTTAGGAGGATCTTAAGATCACTTAACAATTCAAATAGGAAACTGTGAACTTTTACTGAAGATACAAGATAAACACAAGTAAAACAAAAACAAAGTTTTAAGAAAGTTGTATATTGCTTCTCTAGTTCTATTACAAGTGTATTCAAGTATATTTTAAATACAAGAACTGGAGACTACTTATACTACATCCTACAACCGTCAATATGAAAAAAGACAGTTGGAAGTGACTAATCTAGACAACAAGATCAGTCTAAAGTCAAAAGGCAGATTGCCTTTTGACTAGTGACTATGACAAGCCATAGCTCACTGACTTTCCTATTACAAAAAGCCAAGAAGGAACAAAAACAGAAACTTGCAGGCGAAGACCTTATCTACTTTATCATAAAGTATGGAAGTTTCACCAACTAGTGATAGCAGGTGAACTACCAGAGCATGCAGCGGAAAATAGGTTGCTTTATGATAAAGTTGATGGAAAAGGTATATTTTCTCTCTCTTTAGAGGAAAATCAGTCTTGTCTTTAAACAGCTTTGGAAGACTTTGTCTTGAGAGCTATGGAAGACTTCATCTTTTACCTTCGGAAGAGTTGAGTCTTTGGCTTCGGAAGATTTTACAGTTAGAATATTTTCCAAGTTCAGTGTAAAGCTTCCGCAGCAGTTTCTTTTGAACTTTGGCTTCGGAAGATTTTACACTTAGCATTTTTCTTGAGTGTGTAAAACTTCCGAAGCTAGTTCACATTTGTTCCGAAGTACATGTTGGAAGACTTGATTGTTTTGGTATCTTTTGGTTGCATCAGCCTCTTAACTTTAGAGGTTCCTACAAACTCCCCCTAGGCTGATGCTACCAAAATAGAGAGGTTCTTCAGACTGGGATAGTCCACATGAGGATCTTTAGAATTCTTTTCTTCATCAGTAGATCTGGATTCTTCAGACTCATGAAGTACTTTTTCATGTCATAGAGATCATGCAGAGGGAGTTCAAGCATGTCACTTGTGAAGTAGACATGTTATTCTCCCTGATCTCTGGTGACATACCATCTGTCTGGATCTTCAGCAAAAGTCCAGGACAGAATTTGTCTTCCAATAGAGAGAGGCTCTACTATGATAGGAGTTGGTTGAGAGTCCTCTTCATGCACTTCCTCAGGATGTTCTGACTCATCCTGAGGTTAGGAGGAGGATGCCTTTCTTCTTTTCTTCTTTGAAGATGATCTTCTTTTGGCCATCCTCTTTTTCCTCCCTGATGATTTTAACTGAGAGGGTTGGTCTTCAGTACCAGGTTCTTCAGTGGATTCCCTTTCAGTTGGGATCTCCTCTCTCCCAGTTTCAGAAGGAGAGGGAGGAGAACCCTGCTATGGGTTAGAAGATGAAGTTGGCTGTTATGCAGCTTCAGGTGCAGGTGGTGTTGTCTCTGTAGGTTCCACCTTTACCTCAACTTCAGGTTGAGCTTGACTTGATGATGAATGAAGGTCCACAAGCTCTCCCCTTTTTATCTTTTGCTTGATCACCCTTATGTGCACATCCATTATGGATAGAGACATGGGTCCAAGCCTCCTTCTGGAGAACCCATACAGCTTCAAGAAGCTCATCATCCTCTGCCTATCTGTAGACTTTTTCTGACTTTTCTGGATGATGGCTCTTGATTTTGCAGCTTCTTCCCTTTGCCTCTTTTTTGCAGCTTGCCTTTCTTTCTTGGCTTGCTCTTCCAGCTGCTTATTGTATTCAAATAATATATAATAGTAAGGCAAGGGAAGGAGTGCAGGTGCCTAACAGAGACCTATGGCACTTAGGTAGTTGATCATTTTTAATCTTTCTTCTTCATCAACTACCTGAGGTTGTTCAGCAGCCACAGTCTCTGACTCAGGACTTTCTTGAACTGGGGAGAGGACAGGAATGTTCTTGTAAAGCCTTTTTCTCCTTATTTCTTCCTTGTGTTTGAGGGTCAAGGCTGCATCCTTGCTTCCTTCCTCTCCTTTGACAATTCAATGTCAGCCAGTTCATTTAACTCCTCTAAGGGGAGAGAGATGAGTTCATCTATGTTGTAGTTCCTGGTCCCCAGATAGTTGAGCCTGGCTGCCTTAATTCATCTTCTTGAGTGTTTGGTACAGGGGCAGCCAGAATTGCAGCTTGCATGAATCCTGGGGAACCACTTGAACTCTCTCCCCTCAGCTTCCTCTTCCTCTCTCTCTTTTCTTCTTCAATCTCTTCAGAGTCATCTTCCTTTTGCCTTTGTCAATTGCAGATCTTGATGACTCAGTCTGAGGAGAGCTTTGGCCTTCATTGCTTGATTAGCAGTCAAGCTCTGGCCAGAGAGAGGTTGTGAAGCACCATCACCAGCTGGTGCCTCACTGAGGGTATGGGGTGCTGGAGGAGATCTTGTCTCAAGGTTCACAGTCTCAGCCTCTGGGCCTTCAGTCAAGGCTTTCCCTTCGAAGCTAATCTTGGGGTCTACCTCAACATCCAGTTGACCAAAGGCTTCAACTGCTAGCCTCTGTCTATATAATGCAGTTCTCCTTTTGAATTCTGCCAGCACCCAGTCTTGAATTTGATTGGCTAATCTGACAGCTTGTCTGTTATTGCTTGGGTTGACAAGTGCCAGATCTACCAAGTTTATACTCTCATAGAAACTCAGGGTGGAGATGTTGAGAATTTCTTGTTGACCCTGAGCTCTAGAGATCACAAGAGCTTTCCTATCATTGTCATACCCCCAACCCAGATTGGGTTCTCAGATGGGGCAGACATTGCTCTTGGTACTCCCTCCTCAAACAGTTGTTGAATGAGCAGTTCCAGATCACTGTCTAGAGGAGGTTGCTGAGCATGGACAACTGCAAGATAGGATGGTGAGTCCTGTATGTCCATACTTGAGGAAGAACTCCCAGGTTCTGTGGCTGTCAGAACTTCCTCCCCCTTTTTGGTAGCATCACCCTCATGCATAGGTGAGCTGGGGAAGTGATCCATAACATCCACAGGTTCTTGTGGACCTGGATAAGTTTGTCCTATAGGTCTCTCAGCTAACTGGCCCTTGAGATCGGTGATCTCAAGTTGCTGGTCATGGACCCTCCTTTGCAAGATAGTCACCTGTGATTCTAGGTGAGCTATCTGTGAAACCAGTTGGGTGCAGATGTCTTCGAGTTGGTGCACCCTGAGTTTCAGACTCCCCTCATCTTCAGTTGAAGAATCATTGGGGATGAAGGAGGTGAACCGAGGTCTGCTCCTTCACCACCAGCATGGGGTTCTTGGCTGCTGGATTTCCCCTGCCCAATGACAGTGTCAAGAGGCTGGGTTGCCGTGGTTGAGGTCTTAAAGATGTAATCACTGGCAACAGTGAGAGCCTCTTCCATATGGATCTCCTGGACAATCACAGGAAGATCCACCTTAGTTTGGGGTGTTTGATGTGGGCTAGACATAGGTGAAGCAGGAGTACTCATCTCCCCTTAAGTGTGGGTATAGAGGGGAGAGTCATGATACTCACTGAAACCCAAATCTTCATCAGAGTAGAAGTCAAGGCTGGGTATGGGGCGGTTGAGATCAAGAGGCTGGGGATGGTAGCTTTCCCCTGAAGGTTGATCACTAGAGTGTTGAGACTCAGAGTGATGGCTTAAGGCTATTTGTGGAGTTGTGAGCTCATCAGGCTGAGCATGAGGAACCTCAGCACTGATTGTTTGAAAGATGGGAGTGGTCTGCTCCTCAGGGGAAGTGGGAGCTTGAGATTCCACTTTCTCCTGTATGGGTTGTGATATGGGGGCCTGCACATGCTCAGTAGCAAGTGCAGGGGTTGCTTGGATTTTATTTGGTAGGTGAATTTGATGGTGGGTTGTATTTGAGGTGGGTGAGAAGTAGAGGGTGTTGGTTCATCACTAGCTGGGGCTGCTAGGATGTCACCCTGAGCAATGAGCTCAAACATTTTCGGGACAAGGGCTGTTTCTACCCTGAGAACCCAACAGTTGGCATTTTTAATATCTTGAAAATGCCGGGCCTTATATGTGCAAGTTTAAGAACATTACCTGTTCCCCTCAACTGTGGTCCCAATTCACAGTTGAGAATGTGTTGAACATACCGGGGGAACATGTAATATTCTAAGGAATCCAAATTCGCTAGTAAATTTGTAAATACAAACTGAGAGTACCTGAATTTGACCCCTTGAACCATCCCATGGACAATGAAGGAGAGGTCTTCTGGAATCTGGTCCCATCCTCCATGTTTGTTGGATAGGCTATGTATGACGACATGGAGGAGGTATTTCCATTGGAATGAGACCTTCCCCTTCCTGAAGGTTTTGACCGAAAAGTCACCTTCGTAGCCCATCTGCGCAAAGGATTGGTTGACAGCAGCTTTTGGAAAGGACAGCTCACCTGCTTCATCATCCAGCTGCAAATGGGTGTTTATAATGGCTGGAGTGATGAAAACCATCCTCCCCTGCACTGTGGCAGACAGTGCCTTCTCCCCGTCCATGGTGACCTCTTGACAGGTCCGCCAGAACTCAAGCAACTGATCCTCATAGAGAGGAGGATCGATTGTAAGGGAGGTGAAGTAGTGAGACAAAGAAAGATACCTACACACGTCTGAGAAGCTTGGATCCTTCTCAGAGTTTAACAGAGCAACTTGATTGTGTTGCCTGTGTAGGTGCATGGTGAAATCAGGGTCGTTACGACGATCAAGATTGGCCATTTGAAGAAGCTTGTAGTGAAGGAAAGAAGAAGAAGATGAAATTTGGGGGTAATTTTAGGTTAAGGAACAATGAGAGAAGTGAGATGAAATAGAACCGTTTGGAAAGATATACTCTGGATTTGAGACAAAGTTATGACAAAAAGATAAACTTTGAAATCCGCAAGTGGGTCCTACTTCTGAAAAAGGCGCCCAAAAAGTTAGTTTTCTTGGAAGTAAAAAAAGCTTCCGAAGGCAATTTTGGTTTCGGAAGCTTTGCAATCAAAGCTTCCGAAAGCAATTTTGCTTTGGAAGATATTTCAAAGAGTTTTGAAAATTTTGGCTTCGGAAGAAATAAATGAGTCTTCTGAGACTAAATTGCTTTCGGAAGAAATTTGTTCCTAAAATGCATTTAAGTACTTATACCAAAATTTAAGCTTCGGAAGATACTTCAAGAATTTCTTCCGAAGGTAAATCTCAGATAAGCTGTTTAAACGATTTAGACATAAATTTCTTCGAAGGCAACTTTTGCTTCTTCGAAGGTAAATTTTCATCATTCTAAGAGATATCATTTTAAAAGTTCATTTTTCTTCCAAAGAGAACTGGGCTTATGAAGTGATCTCATAGACAACCTAGGACACACAGTTTTAAGAAATAATATTGATTAAGTTATTAAGAAAAATCTACTCAAAGTTAATCATCCCAATAGCTGATACAAGATATTTAAATCTCTGTTCATCAAACGCTTTTGTGAACAGATCGGCATATTGTTCATTTGTGTTAACTTTGATTAGTTTTATCAATCCCTTTTCAAAATTATCCCTAATCAGATGATACCTGATGTTGATGTGTTTGGTCCTTGAGTGCTGCACAGGATTCTCTGTAATAGAGATGGCACTGTTGTTGTCTATGTGGATGGGAGTCTCTTTGAAATTGAACCCATAGTCTAGCATCTGATTCTGAATCCAAAGCACTTGAGCACAGCAGCTGGCAGCAGCGATGTATTCAGCTTCAGCAGTTGATGCAGACACACAGGATTGCTTCTTGCATTGCCAAGAGACTATCCTTCCACCCAGGAACTGACACCCCCAGATGTGGACTTTGCAGTCATGTTGCAGCCACCATAATCACTATCTGTATAAGCATACAGATTGAAGTCTGAATTCTTTGGATACCAAAGGCCTAGATTTGGAGCACCTTTGAGATATCTAAGGATCCTTTTGACAGTGATTAGGTGTGACATCTTGGGGTTGGCTTGATATCTTGCACATATGCATGTGGCAAACATGATATCAGGCCTGCTAGCAGTAAGATACATAAGTGACCCAATCATAGCCCTGTAGAGATGTTCATCAACACACTCCCCCTCAAGATCAGGACCAAGGGAGTGGTTTTGGCTATGGGTGTCTTTGCAACCTTACAGTCAGTCATCTTGAATCTTGTAAGTATGTCCTGTACATACTTTGACTGACTGATGAAGATGCCATCTTCAACCTGCTTCACTTGAATTCCTAGAAAGAAATTGAGTTCCCCCATGGCACTCATTTCAAATCTATTCTTCATCAGCATCTCAAAGTCTTTGCAGAGCTTTGGATTAGTTGAACCAAAGATGATGTCATCCATATATCTGAACTAGCAATGTGTCATTTCTGTTTCTTTGATGAAGAGAGTCCCATCAATAGTACCTCTTTTGTATCCATGTTGACAGAGGTATGTTGATAGTGTCTCATACCACTTTCTTGGAGCTTGATGCAGTCCATAAAGGGCTTTATCAAGCTTGCAGACATAATCAGGATGATCTGGGTCTGCAAAGCCAGGTGGTTGTTTAATATAAACTTCTTCATCAATCACCCCATAGAGAAAGGCACACTTCACATCAAGCTGGTAGACCTTGAAATCCTTGGATGCAGCATAAGCCAGAAATATTCTTACAGCTTCAAGTCTTGCAACTGGAGCAAAGACATCAGTGTAATCAATTCCTTCTTCTTGAGTGTATCCTTGGACAACCAGTCTAGCCTTGTTCTTGATGATGATCCCTCTATCATCTTTCTTGTTCCTGAATACCCATTTGGTTCCTATGACACTCTTCCCTTGAGGAAGAGGACATAAGTTCCAAACCTTCTGTCTTCTGATTTGAAGCAGCTCATCTTGCATAGCTTCAATCCAGCTTCCATCCTTCAAAGCCTCATCAACCTTCTTTGGCTCTATCTGGGATAAGAAACAAGAATGTAGACAAACATGGCTGTCATGAGCTTGTCCTCTTGTTCTTACCCCTGAGTCAACATTTCCAATGATGTTTGTGGAGGGATGTGACTTGTGGATCCAAAGTTGAGGGATCACAGCAAGTTGGTTAGACAGATCTAAATTTGAGAAATTCTGATCTGGCAATGAGGTGTCTCCCACCACATCAGCACACTTATCAAGAGAGACTTGATCCAATGAGTGTGTGACATCATTCATGTTGTCTTCAATGGAGTAGTTTTCAGCATCAAGAAATTCTTGATCACTGTCACCACCTCCAGTTCCTCCTCCTGCATTTGAAGTTCCTTCTCCTGAATTCTGAGCCTCTGAGCTGGAATTTGAAGGCAATTCATTTGAATCAGTAGGATTTGTCATGCTAGTGCTGATGGGAGCTTCAATTGCAGGGTTAGTCACCACTGGAGCTGAAGTAGTCTTCTTGTTTAGTCTTCTCAGCTCAAATCTTGGATCAGGATCTTCTGTTGACCTATTATCTGTAGATCCTGAAACATTCTCACAAGATTTGTTAAAACAATTGGTAACTAAGTCAAGATCAAATATCTAATCCAAACCAGAACCTTTTACACAGGGTGTGTGTTCATTGAAAGTCACATTGGCTGACTCCTCAATGATTCTAGTTCTGAGATTGTATACTCTATAAGCCTTAGCCTGAGAAGAGTACCCAATCATCTGATTTCTCAGCAAACTTTGCTATTTGATCTTTGGTATTCAAGATGGTGCAAGGACATCCAAATGTTCTGAGAAAACCAATGAATGGTCTTCTTTTGTGCCACAGTTCATAAGGAGTCTTACCATGTGTCTTAACTACCAAAACTCTGTTTTGCATATAGCAGGCTGTGTTGACAGCCTCTGCCCAGAAGGTGATGGGCAGTTTAGAGTCAGACAACATGGTTCTTGCAGCTTCAATAAGTGTCCTGTTTCTCCTCTCAGCAACACCATTTTGCTGAGGAGTCCTGGGAGCACTGTATTGTCTTGAAATACCCTTTTCATCACAAAATGTATCAAGGATTTGGTTTTTGAATTGGTTCCTTGATCACATCTTATGATTTTGACCTTGTGATCAGATTGATTCTCAATTTTCAGAATGAAATTCTTTAAGATTTCAGGAGTTTCATCCTTAGTTCTAAGGAAAAACACCCAAGTGAATCTTGTGAAATCATCTGTGATCACCAAACAGTATGAGGTCCTTCCTAAACTCATTACACTGGTGGGGCCAAACAGATCCATATGTAACAAGTGTAGGGGAGTAGTGATAGAGTTCATTTCCTTTGGCTTGTGAGACACTTTGTGTTGCTTCCCCTTCAGGCATGCAACACAGTGGTCATCACTTGTAAACTCTTTTTTGGCATTCCAGTTACCAAATCATTCTTAATCAGTTTATTCATGTTCTTAAAGTTTACATGGCACATTCTTTTATGCCAAAGGAAAGACTCATCACTATTTCCTTTAGATAGAAAGCAAGAAATCTCTCCAGAGGGAGATGTTTTCTGCAAGTCCATCTTGTACATGTTCCCTTTCCTGGGGGCTCTGAGCAAAATATGCTCTTGAGAAATGTCAACCCTGGGCTTGAGAACAATGCACTCATGCTCAGTAAAGAGCATGTGATGCTTTTTGGTCACAAAATTAGGATACACTCAAGAGATTGTATCCAAGCTCCTTGACAAAGTTTACCTTCTCAATGCTGAGCTTACCATTTGAGACCATGCCCCTACCAGTAATGTAACCTCCTGCATCTCCTCCAAAAGCAACTGGTCCTCCATCAATTCTTTTAAAGTTTTGAAGTAGGGACTCATTGCCTGTCATGTGCCTGGAGCAGCCACTATCAATGATCCACACATTTCTGTTTGCCTTTGGCTGTACCTGCATAAAAGAGATGATTTAGTTACATTTGGAAACCCAAGCCTCATTGGTCTTGGGCTTATAAAGTTCAGATGAAGGTAATGAAACAGTAAGTGATCCTATGTTCAAGCTATGAGGATCATTTACTGTTGCTGAAGAGGAGCTTTCAGTCTCAAAGTCTTCCTTCATCTTCCACACCACCTTTGAAAGATTGGGCTTGACCTTCACTACTTAGGAAGCTTTTGTAGCTTCAGAAGCTTTGGAGATGGATCCTTTGGAAGATCTTGCTTTCACTGCAGCAAGCTTCAGTGCTTCGGAAGCATTCCTTTCTTTCGAGACCAACTTTTCTTCCGAAGGCAATTTCCTACTTGCCTTCTTCTTCATTTTGGAGCTTTCGAAGGAAACAGATTTTCCTTCCGAAGCTGTTTGTTTCTTCTTCTTCTCAGAAGTTTTCTTCTTGATCATGTGGATAGTACTCTTGGGATTGTATTGACAATCCTTAGCCAGATGTGAAGTACTACCACACATAACACAATCCAAATCTTTCCTTCTGAGAGTCTTTTTCCCAAAGAAGACTGAGCTTGAACACTTTCCTTTTCTTTCTCCACCTTTTCAGATGATGCAGCAGGCTTCTTAGGGTGAAGCTTGCTCTTTGAAATGGATGGTTCAGGCTGTGTAGCAGTGACACACAGCTGATCAGTCTTCTTGTTGTTGCTGGAGTGAGTTGAAGCTGAAGTAGAACTCTTGGTACTAGAATTCTTGACAGGATCTTCAGCTTTCATCACCTTGAACCCTGCAGAGATAAATACTTGTTTCTGTTTGGGATCAAAGGTGGTCTTGATCTCTTGAGCTTTTCTGGATCTTCTCTTTGCTCTTCTGATCAAGTTCTTTCTCTTGGTTTTGCTCAAACCAGCTTCTTTTTCCTCCTTAGGAGCATGGTGACCCTTTTTGGATTGACTCTCTTCACTCATCTCAGAGTCATCCCTCACCTTCTCCTCTTCATCCTCTTCATCACTGGGGTCTATGGATGGCAGCTCATCTTGACCAGTTCCACACCTAGGAGATCTGACTGATAGTAGAGTGTGTGGAGGAGCTATCTCACTAGATCCCAGTCCCTGCTTATTCTGATAACACACTTTTGCATGCAGAGATGAGGATATCATGTTCTTGAAGGTCTCTTCTTCAAGAACACATTTTTCTGCCCTGGCTTTGCTGATCACAAGCTCAGCCTGGCATTCAGTCAACTTGGTAATGAGATCCTTAATTTGAGTCCTGTAGTTTGTTGCTCATGTTTAAGAGTTGAAACTGTTTTCTCTAGATCTTCTATCTTAAGTTTATAGTCATTTTCAGCTCTTTTAAAATCAGCTTTTAAAATATTTAAAGACTCAATATCAGATCTCATTTCCAAGTTGTAGGACCTGTATCTATTTACTTTAGCAATACATTCAGGAGAGCAAAGATGTTCAAGTACCTTGGCTTCATCATGATCAGCCATGAGTGCTTGGTTTGGAGATGCATCTTCAGCTTGAAAGCTCCAGTCAAAGCCTCCTTCTTCAACAGCAACTGCAGCTTGCTGTCTTGGCTTCTCATTCTGGTTCCCTCCTTCAGTGTAGTTTGGCCTGGATGAAGCTTGGCCACCATTTGACTTAGGTGCCTTGCATTCTCTAGCAAAGTGTCCCATCTGGTTACAGTTGTAACACTTGACTTTGCTCTTGTCCAGCCCAAACTTGCCACTGGCAGCATTGCTAGGAAACCTTCTCCCAGTCCTCTTGTAGAACTTCTGGGCTCTGTGAGTGAGAAGAGCCATTTGCTGGACTATCTCCATGTACTCCAGATCATCTGGATGGATACAGTCCAGGTCTTCAAGAGTGAAAAGAAAGTTGCCTGAACTTTCATCAGTGGAGACAAAAGCTTGAGAAGAACTTGTCTCTTGGAAGGGACTTCCTTGGATGTAGCTCTCTCTGGGTGTCTCTGGGAAGGTGATGAAAGGACCCTTTTGTGAGTTTTCAGGGTAGCAGATGAGATGATGCTGTGGTTCTCTGCTATCCCTTTCAACCACATGAAGGGCTGAACTCTGGTGAGTGTTGGAGTTACCAGATGAATTTTGCATGTTCATCTCCATCTGGTATCCACTGAGTATCCCATACAACTCAGTGAGAGTAAGGGTCTTGAGGTTTTCAGTCCTCTTAATGACCACACAGTAGTGTGTCCATTGTCTGGGAAGAGAGGACATGAACTTCCTTACAATATCCCTGTTCTCAATAGTTACCCCAACATCAGCCAGAGTATCCACAATCTCAACATACCTGAAGTATTGTTGAGTCATGGTCTCACCTGTCTTGAAGGTGAAGTTTTCAAACTGCTGCTTCAGGAGATCCTTCTTGTTCTCCTTGGCTTCATTTGAACCCTCATACATCAGTTTCAGTGCATCCCATAGCTGTTTAGCGGTCTTGCACTTCTTGAAATCTCTGTAGATGGAGTTTGGAAGAGCAGTTTGTAGAGCTGTCATGGCTTTCTGATCAACATCAATTCTTTTCCAGTCTTTATCAGAAAAGTCAGCCCTCTCCTTTGGTATCATGCCACCACCAGCAGCAGCTGAAGTGGTGCACGGTACATGAGGTCCATTGACAACAGACTCCTACATCCTGGAATCTTGAGACTTGATAAAGCCTTCCATTCTTTGACACCAAGTGTCAAAATCCTCAGGAGTGATCAGTGGGGACTTTGTCATGGTTCCAGTTTCCATATCAGCTTTGGAGATAGCTGCCATTTGAAGAGTTAAGTGATGTGTGTAACTAAGAGGATTTGAAGATGGTGAGATCTTACAATCAAGAGCCTGGAATGCTCTGATACCAAATGTAGGACCGCTAAAGGGTACTTAAGCTTGCACTTAGTTAACATACTTTAGGAGGATCTTAAGATCACTTAACAATTCAAATAGAGAACTGTGAACCTTTACTGAGGATACAAGATAAACACAAGTAAAACAAGAACAAGAGCACAAGATAAAGTTTTCAAGGAAGTTGTATATTGCTTCTCTAGTTCTATTACAAGTGTTATTCAAGTATATTTTGAATACAAGAACCGGAGACTACTTATACTACATCCTACAACCGTCAATATGCAAAAAGACAGTTGGAAGTGACTAATCTAGACAACAAGATCAGCCTAAAGTCAAAAGGCAGATTGCCTTTTGACTAGTGACTATGACAAGCCATAGCTCACTGACTTTCCTATTACAAAAAGCTAAGAAGGAACAAAAACAGAAACTTGCAGGCGAAGACCTTATCTAGTTTATCATAAAGTAAGGAAGTTTCACCAACTAGTGATAGCAGGTGAACTACCAGAGCATGCAGCGAAAAGTAGGTTGCTTTATGATAAAGTTGATGGAAAAGGTATATTTTCTCTCTCTTCAGAGGAAAATCAATCTTGTCTTTAAACAGCTTCGGAAGACTTTGTCTTGAGAGCTACGGAAGACTTCATCTTTTACCTTCGAAGACTTTACACTTAGAATATTTTCCAAGTTCAGTGTAAAGCTTTCGCAGCAGTTTCTTCTGAACTTTGGCTTCGGAAGATTTTACACTTAACATTTTTCTTGAGTGTGTAAAACTTCTGAAGCTAGTTCACCTTTGTTCCGAAGTGCATGTTGGAAGACTTGGTTGTTTTGGTATCTTTTAGTTGCATCAGCCTCTTAACTTCAGAGGTTCTTACATATATATATATATGGCTTTATGATCAAATAGGGTTGGCGAAACAGTTTTTATTGTGTTTAATATGTTAGAGATGACGCTCATAAATTACGTATCAAACATGCTAAAGACTTGTTTAACTACCTATATTATACGTATAATTTTTTATATGTTTTTCCAACCAAGAATGTGAAACAGTGGAGTCTAGCCTCCTAATTTTAATTATTTTTAAAAATGTAAAAAATTAAATAATATAATTTTTGTTAAACATGTTTAATCGTATCATAAACGTGTTAGAAATTGCTAGCCCTATGATCAAAGGAGGGTGGTGTGGCATGAGGGGCATGCCATCTTCACCATCAAACACCCGCCCAACCAAGGTCTTTCTCTCTTTTACGGGGCATGCCTCTGAGTCTGTCACTTGCTCCATGTATTGGTTTTTCATAGAATGACACCGTGTAGCATGCACATGCTCATTGAGGTCGAGGTCCCACCGATGCACCCATTATATATACATATCTCTATATGCTACCACTAAAACAGTTTTAATTGTGTACTTACACAAAAAGCGCTAGTACATGTGTTAGTGCTCAATCTCACACGTTTTTCTAATGAGCCCAAGGACAAAAAAAAGAGCATGACTATCAACTCACCTGTTAGATAGCATGTTGGTCAAAAACCTTACAAAAGTCATACAAATACATTATATAGCAAACACAACACTTCCCATGTAAATAAAGTTAAAGCATTTAAACTTACTCTCTCACTCTGAACTTGTGCTAGATTTAGTCATCATGATTATGTATTGTTGGGTTAAACATGAGGCTGATGCAGACGAAACAAGTTAAAGTGTTGTAATTTTTTCTTAGGCGAAAAATATTTAATAGATGAAATATATACAAAAGAAAATATATTTTTCATCCGATTCTTTTTCTGTTTTTTCTCTGATTTGCATTTAGGTAGAAATACATCTTCTAGTATGAATGTAAAAACTTTGGCACTTGAATGAATACCAAACATATTGGGCGATTCATGTTTGTGTTGATTTCTTACTAATTTGAGAAGTTGATTGATCGTTTTAATTACAAGAGGTTAATTCTGCTAACATGTTGTGTTTTGTGATTAAAACACTGATTTCACGGGACATCGATGGAGCGTCTTCGTTGTATTATAAGGACCCAGATAGTGAATAAGTGTGCGTAGATGCATCACTATGAGTTGTGATTGACATCATGTGCCATGATTTCATCATAAATAGCATCTCCTTGGTTTAGCTCGCAATTACATAGTCCTTAGCGTGTCGATCGACCAGCACGCCCGACTAAGTTTGTTGCCCCCTATATGACTTAAAGATGTGAGCCTATCATCAGCGTTATAGTTACTCGTACCTCGTCCTAAACCACAAATCATCATCTTTAAAAAGAATTATAGAGTCAAACACATGTCAAACAAGGTAAAAAAAAACATCAAACATGGTCAATCATGTCATAGTGGGACAAACTTGATCAATCATGACACAATAGGTCAAACCTAGCATTAGATCTAACATCATGTCACAAAGATCCATTGCATTTAGCTTGTAGGAACAATAACATGCATATATTGCATTTAGCTGGTAGGAACAATAACTAAAATGAACACTAACATAGAAATATAAAGGTTTAGTTTGTTAATACAAAATATGATATTGATCTTCGGACCTAACTAGTGTATATATCTTCGTTCACATAAGGCTGTGATGATGGCTGCAAATTTGATGGAGGGATGATTTGTCATGGAAGTGGTTGTAGAGGTAGAAATGCATATGAGGCGGGGGAGATGGCTGATGAAAAATGGTGGCGTGGTCCGCGTGGATGAGCGAATGATGGGTTTCGGGTGGTCAATGATGTAGATGGAGTTTCAAGTGGTATTTCAACATGGTTTAGGAGGTAGGAAATAAGTTTATGGGAGGTTTTAAATGTGGTTGATGGTGGTTCATGAATTTTGAACGTTGATATAAGTTTAGTATCAATTACTTTTGAAAAATAACCAAATGACGACGTGCACCGTTTAATTATGTGACCGCTTGTAGATTATCACATCAGAAAGAAAAACTATATTGGTACCACGTGAGAAACTCACTGTATATCAATAAATTTTCATTAAGACTTTGTTTTTCAATACCAATGCAATATTGTTTATCAACATATTCAACCGATTCAAACTTAAATTCAACGTCCTGTAGTCAAACTACAATAGTTTCTTTTATGATATCATCAAGTTTTCAATGCTAGATCCTCTGACCCCTCGCATACAGTTGCATGGGAAGATTCATGAATAATGCATCCATCAATTATACAATTGCACAATGGTCCAACACAAGAGTTGTGGGCAACCCACATGTGTAGATAAATGAGTCCCAGTTATGGACCAACTTTTTCATATACTTTTTAAGATTTTGGACCAAAAGAATAGTTATGGACCCACTTTCCCTTTTGACTTTTTGCCTAAAATAATTTTCAGTTTAGTAAAAGCCCATGACCACCATAATGAATTCTAGAGCGTAATAAAGGCAATATATTTAAGTTCAATGGTCGTTAGGGATTTTAAGGGGTTGGCTTGCGAATTGGTAATAATAACTAACGTTGACTTCACATTTTCGCGTCGTATAAATATGAAAGAAATTTAATGTTACATGTTTCAATGTTTTAATAGTTTGACCGGTATGTGTATTATTGTATTTATATGTAATCTCGTCTGTCAAAAAATATTAGTTTTACGTGTTTGTTTTGATGAAAAGACAAAGTAAATTTAAAACATGACAAGTGTAACCTTTCTATACAAAATTCTAATGTAAAGACCATTGGTTACTTGGTAACGGGAGTGAAATATCATTCAGGTTAAACAATTATGCTCGAACCAAAAGAAGTGGAAATCTTTGTCAACTTGTTTGATTCGCTTCCAAGTCCCAAATAAACGGAAGCGTAACGAAGAGAATTCAATGAAATATTGTTGACATCCACTTGTTCTCGAGATTAACCAATGATCTCAATATCATTTTATTTAATTTTGGCACAACATGAGGTAAAGATGCCCCGCTAGCTATGTATCCCCTTTTAGAATGATCCTACGATGCATACCGTGGAGATGACGTGATACATGATACAAGTCTAAATAATGAAAATCAGTATGTTACGAACAATATCTTGAGTTCGAAATTTATTGAGAAGCTTTTCTTGTAAAATTCATAGCCAGTTGAGAAGCCCTTTTCTTCCCAAAATCATTAACTCTATCTAACTTTTAATTGTTTATATTTTAGAAGCAAATTAGGTCATTTCAATTAAAGAATGTTAGTAAGTTTAATAAAGTATGATTAGAAAGTTTTTGTGATTAAAAAGGTTATGTTAAGACACAAAATGGATATCAAGATAGGGTTGAGTTTACTAAAATTGGTATTTAGGATACAAAGCCTAAAAAGTAATTTTAATCTTTCTAATCAAAATTGAGATCAAATTATTTAAGAAAAAATTGTTGAAAAGACATTTTAGTTATGACCACTTTTGTTAACTTTTATCAAGTTACTAGCATCCGCGTTTTTAAACGTTCATAATATTGTATAAAACATTTTTTTAAATTACACACTAAAAACGATTGTTTTTTATAGTATCGTTTTATAGAAAAATTAAAAAAAAGAAATATGTGTTTCAACGCTTTGTCTTTCTAAGAGTATATCTTAGAGGATGATGCTAACCAAAGATCTCACAACATGCATTGAAGTACATGGAAGTAATTCAAAAGATTTGACAATGTACAAAGATAAAATAACTAAGTGTCAAATCTTTCGAAACCAAAGAAAGAATTCTTCCGAAGGTAAAAGTGAAGTCTTCAGAAATTTAAAGACAAAGTCTTCTGAAGTTTGAAGTGAAAGTCTTCCGAATCTTAAAGACTGAACTTTTTCGAACACTAAGAAGCCATGTGTCCACTGACACACTTTTGACAAAAACAGACCACCTTTCCGCTGGCAGCTCTGAATACTCACCAACTTAGATTACCTTTTTACTTTTATCAACTTTACAATATGGTTTTTTATCTATAACTTACTACTTTAATACTTTTATATTTATTGTAATATAATAGGATGTGAGCTATGGCATGTTATAGTCATATGTCAAAAGCCAATCTACCTTTTGACTTTACATTGCTCTTGTTTTTTAGATTAGTGTCCAGCTGGCATTTAAAGTATGACCGGTTGTAGGATGTAGTATAAAGTATCTCATGTAATCAATCTTTGTACTAAACTTTGTAACACTTATAAAATACTTGAAAGCAATATACATCATCCTTGAAAACCAATCTTTGTGTTCTTGAGTGTTATTACTTGTCTGTTCATTTTTTTTTGCCCAGTTCCCTATTTGATCTAGTAAGTGTGTTAGACTCCAACTGCGAAACTATTATTGAACAACAATAACCGGTCCTACAATTGGTATCAGAGCTTCTTAGGCTTTTGATTGCAAGATCTCACTATTTGAATCACTCTTCAGTTTCACATACACTTACTTGCTCAAATGGCAGCTCTTACTAAAGCTAATATGGAAACCAGCATAATTACTAAGTCTCCACTGATCACTCTTGATAACGTTGACACTTGGTGCATGAGAATGGAAGGATTTATTAAGTGTCAAGACAGCAGGATATAGAGATCTTTATTCTCTGGACCTCACATCCCATGTACCTCTTCAGCAACTGCTGGAGGTGGGATGATACCCAAGGAAGTAGCTGACTATTTTGAAAAAGACTATAAGAAAATAGACATTGATCAGATAGCCATGTACTCTTCAAACTGCTTTTCCCAACTCCATTTATAGAGATTTCAAGAAGTGTAAAAGTCCAAAATAACTCTAGGATGCACTGAAGCTAATGTATGAAGGATCTGAGGAAGCCAAGAAGAACAAAAAAGACATTATAAAGCAGCAATTTAAAAACTTCAACTACAAGACAGGTGAAACTATGACTCAACAATACCTTAGGTATGTTGAGATTGTAGTCACTTTGATGGATGTTGGAGTCAAACTTGAGAACAAGGACATAGTGAGTAATTTAATATTCTCTTTTCCTAGACAATGGGCATACTACTATGTGGCTATCAAGAGAACTGAAACCTCTCTACCCTAACTCTCACTAAGCTGTATGGTATCTCAAGCGGTTACCAGATGGAGATGAACATTTAAAATCCTTCTATCAGCTCATCTAACATCCAACAAACTTCAACCCTTCATGTGGTTGAAAGTGATAGTAGAGAACCATAGAATCATCTCATCTGTTACCTTGACAACTCACCAATGGGTCCTTTCATCACCTTCCTGGAGACACCAAGTGAAATACACTATATAATATAGATAATAATACTAATGTTGTTATAATAAAGAATAAAATAAATAAATAAATATTCAAACTAAAAGAAAACAAAATAGTAGTAAACCACCCTGATAAACCCACGTTTTCTTTTACAATATCGTTGACCAACAATTCCTTTATATTCATGTTTATCTCTGCAAGTAACTTATCGATTTTAATTTCAAATCTCAAGACTTCTTATAATAATGATCAAAAACCCATTGAAATCTCACAAAACAACATAGCTCCACCGCTTCGGTTAACCCTATTGCTTCACCGTGTTGACCACCGGGAAGAACCTCTTCAATCACCTTACTCCACTAGAACACTTGTAAGGTTATATTAGAAGGCTGATGCAACTAAAGAAGCCAAAACAACCAAGGAGCTTCCTGCATGCATGCACTGATGTACAAAGTAGAAGTTACTTCGGGAGTTTTACACTCTTCACAAAAAATATTCTAAGTGTAAAATCTTTCGAAGCCAAAGTCTAAATCTTCCGCAGCCGAAGATGAAGTCTTCCGAAGCTTCAGAGACAAAGTTTTCCAAAGCCAAATGTTATGAAGACTGATTTCTTCCAAAGTAAGAGAGGACATGCTTTCTCTGATCTACTTTTTTATAAAGCTGACTTACTTTCCGTTGCAACTCTGAAGACTCACCAACTTATACAAGTTGGTGAAAATGTCCATGCTTTTGTAAACTATATTACTGTCTTGGGTCTATAACTTCCTATTTTTTACCTGTTATCCTTTTTATAATATAAAAGGATGTGAGCTATGTCATGTCATAGTCACTAGTCAAAAGACAATCTGTCTCTTAACTCTACATTAATCTTGTTGTCTAGATTAGTGTTTCCAGCTGGCTATCATAGTATGGACGGCTGTAGGATGTAGTATAAAGTAACTCAGGTCCTTGTATTTCTTTTTATGCTTTGTAACACTTGTCATAGAACTTGAGAGCAATATACAGCATCCTTGAAAACCATATTCATCTGTTCTTATTCTTAGTTCTGTCTCAGTTACTTGTGTTCTTGGTATCATTTACACAAACCCGGTTCCCCATTTGATCTGTTAACTATTCTAACACTCTCCTCGAGACTGATTGTATTGACCATCCCTTTAACCGGTTTTGCAATTGGTATCAAAGCATTTTAGGCTCTTGATTGTAAGATCTCACCATCTTAAATCCCTTCAGTTTCATAAAATACTTAACATCTCAAATGGCAGCTATCACAAAGGCTGATATGGAAACCGTTACTATGACAAAGTCTCCACTGATCACTCCTGATGACTTTGATACTTGGTGCCAAAGAATGGAAGGCTTCATCAAGTCTCAATACTTCAGGATGTGGGGATCTGCTGTCTATGGATGTCATGTACCATCCACCTCTTCAGCTACTGCTGGTGGTGGTATGATACAAAAAGAAATGGCTGATTATTTCGATAAAGACTGGATGAAGATTGACATAGATCAGAAGGCCATGACTACCCTCTAAACTGCTCTTCGAAACTCTATCTACAGAGGCTTCAAGATGTTCAAGACTGCCAAACAACTATGGGATGCACTGAAGCTGATGTATGAGGGGTCAAATGAAGCAAAAGAAAACAAGAAGGACCTCTTGAAGCAGCAGTTTGAGAACTTCACCTTCAAAATAGGTGAAACTATGACTCAACAATACTTCACGTATGTTGAGATTGTGGATACTCTAATGGATGTTGGAGTAACTCTTGAGAACAGGGACATTGTGAGGAAGTTCATGTCCTCTCTTTCTAGACAATGGACACACTATTGTGTGGTCATTAAGAGGACTGAGAACCTCAAGACCCTTACTCTTCCTAAGTTGTATTGTATCCTCAGTGGCTACCATATGGAGATGAACATGCAAAATCCATCTGGTAACTCCAACAATTAGCAGAGTTCAGCCCTTCACGTGGTTGAAAGGGATTGTAAATAACCATTGCATCATCTTATTTGCTACCCTAACAACTCATAAAAGGGTCCTTTCATCACCTTCCTGGAGACACCAAGAGAGAGCTACATCCAAGGAAGCCCATTCTAAGAGACAAGCTCTTCACAAGCCTTTGTGTCTACTGATGAAAGCATAGGCAACTTTCTCTTTACCCTTGAAGACCTAGACTGTATCAATCCAGATGATCTGGATTAAATGGAAATAGTCCAGCAGATGGCTCTTCTCACTCACAGAGCCACAAAGTTTTATAAGAGGACAGGGAGGAAGTTTCTAGCACCGCAACCAGTGGAAAGTTTGGGCTGGACAAAAGCAAAGTGAAGTGTTACAACTGTAACTAAATGGGATACTTTGCTAGAGAGTGCATGGCACCAAGAACAAATGGTGGCCAAGCACAAACCAGACCAAACTACACTGATGGAGCTCCCTAGAATGAGAAGCCCAAGCAGCAAGCTACAGTTGCTGTTGAAGAGGGAGGCTTTGACTGGAGCTTTCAGGTTGAGGATGCATCTCCAAACCAAGCACTAATGGCAGATCATGAAAAAGCAAATGCATTGAAACATCCTTGTACACCTGAACATGATTATAAACTTAAAATAGAAGACTTCAAGTTGTCTTCGAAAGAAAATTATGTCTTCAAATCAAATAACTACTTATAAGAAATTTACATTTGGAAGAAATTCTGAGATATCTTCCGAAGCTTAAATATGCTTCTAAGTACTTACATATATTTGAAGGACAATTTTCTTCCGAAAGCATATTTGAAGTTGTCTTCAAAAGAAGATTATGTCTTCAAGTCAAATAACTACTTATAAGAACTTTACCTTCGGAAGAAATTCTAAGATATCTTTCGAAGCTTAAATATGCTTCTAAGTACTTACATGTATTTGAAGGACAATTTTCTTCCAAAAGCAATTAAGTCTCGAAAGATTTTGAGAAAGCCATTTTATTTCTTAAGCATGAACATACCAGCTACAAGACTCAGAAAAGATCTTATCACTAAGTTAACTGAATGCTAGGCTGAGTTTGTGATCAGCAAAGCCAGGGCAAACATGTTCTTGAAGAAAAGACCTTCAAGAACATGATATCCTAATCCTTACATGCAAAAGTTTGTTATCAGAATAAGCAGGGACTGGGATCTACTGAGATAGCTCCTCCACACACTATATTGTCTGTAAGACCTCCAAGGTGTGGAACTTGTAAAGATGAGCTTTCCTTTATAGTCCCCATTGATGAAAAGGATGAAAAGGAGATAGTGAAGGATGATTCTGAGAAGAATGAAGAAGATCATCCTAAAAGGGGTCACTATTCTCCTGAGGAGAGAAAAGAATCTGGGATGACTAAGTCTAAGAGGAAGAACTTGATCAGAAAAGCAAAGAGAAAATCAAAGAAGGCTCAAGAGATCAAGGCCACTTTCAACTCTAAGCAGAAACAAGTGTTTATCTCTACAGGGTTTGAAATGGTAAAGGCTGAAGACCTAACTATGAACTCTAGTACCAGGAGTACTAGTTCATGTCAAACTCATCCCAGCAAAGAGAAGAAGGCTGATCAGCAGTTTATCACTGCTACACAGCCTGAACCATCCAGTTCCAAGAGCAAGCCTCACCCTAAGAAGCTTGCTGCATCATCTGTGAAGATAAAGATAGAGGTGGAAAGTGATCAATTTCAGTCTTTCTCTCAAAAGAAGACTCTTAGAAAGAAGCAAATGGATTGCATCATGTGTGGTAGTACTTCTCTTCTTGCTAAGGATTGCATCAACAATCCTGTGAGTATTATTCATATGATCAAAGTGAAAAACCTCTAAGAAGAAGTAGCTTCGAAAGGAAAATTCTTTCCCTTCGGAAGCTCTAAGGTGAAAAAGAAGACAAGTGAAAACTTGCCTTCGGAAGAAATTTGGTCTTGGAAGAAATCAATGCTTCTGAAGTACTAAAGCCTGCTGCAGTGAAAGCAAGATCTTTTGAAGGTTGAGTCTCCAAAAATTCCGAAGTTGTCAAAATATCCAATGTATAGAAGGTCAAATTCAATTTTTCAAAGATGGTGTGGAAGATGAAGAAAGACCAAGTGACTGAAAGTTCTTTATCAACAATAGCTAATGATCCTCAAAGCTTAAACATATGATCAATTACTATTACATTGTCTTCAAATCACTTTGATAAGCCCAAGACCAAGGCTTGGGTTTTCCAAATGGGACAGATAAAGCCCAGCATCTTCAAGACTATAAGAAAGCCAACTGCTAGCTTTTTAGGGGTAGAAACAGCCCTTGTCCCAAAAATGTTAGAGCTCATTGCTCAAGGTGACAACCTAGCAGCACTAGCTAGTGTTGAACCCACACCTTCTACTTCCTAACCACCAATATAGCCAAAAATAACCATTACCTACCAAAGAAAATCCAAACGAACCCCTGCACATGCTACTCAGTTTGTGCAGGCCCCTATATCATCACCCATATAAGAGGAAGTGGACAATGGAGCTCCCACTTCTCCTAAGGAGCAAATCACTCCCATCTCATAAATGATCAGTGCTAAGGTTCCTCATGCTCAACCTGATGAGCTCACAACCCCCATAACCTTAAGCCCTCATTCAGAGTCTCAAAACTCTAGTGAACAACCTATAGGGGACAGTTACCATCCCTAACCTCTTAAGCTAAACCAACCAATCCCAAACCTTGAATTCTATGATGATGAAGACATAGTATTTAGTGAGTATCATGAGTCTCTCTTCTCCACCCCTACTCAAGGAGAGATGAGTACTCATGTATCTCCCATGTCTAGCCCACATCATCCACCTACTACTGAGGTGGATCTCCCCGAACTTGTTCAGGAGGTCTATATGGAAGAGGCTCTCACTTCAGCAAGTGATTACAACATTCAGACCTCAACCATGGCAACCCAGCCTCTTGACACTTCTCTTGAAGTTGTCATGATACCGGGGAAATCCAGCAGCCAAGAACAAAGTGCTGGTGATGAGGAAGAAGACCTTGGTCCTATTCTCTCATCCCCTCGTGATTCTTCTGATAAAGATGAGGGGAGTCTGAAACTAAAGGTGCAAAACTGACAAAAACATACATATATTTAGTCTCAAAAATAAGTCACCTGGAATCTCAGGTGACTGTCTTACAAAGGAGGGTCAAGGATCAGAAACTTGAGATCACCGATCTCAAGGGCAAGTTAGCTGAGAGACCACTCAGGAGAACTCAACTAGGTCCAGAAGAACCTGTGGATGTGACAGACCTAACCCCAAGCTCACTTATTCAAGAAGGTGATGCTACCAAAAAGGGGGAGTAAGTCCAAACAATCACGGAACCTGGGAGTTCTTCACAGAGTATGAACTTGGAGGATTCACCACCCTCACTTGCAATGGTCCATACTCAGCAACCACCTCAAAGTCTACATGGATGTGGACTTACTTGCCCAAGTCTACATGAATATGGACTCACTCATACAAAGTTTGTTTGAGGAAGGTATTCCCAAAGCTATGACACCGATAGAAGAGCTCTAGTCATCTCTAGATCTCAGGGTCAACAGGAAATTTTCAACTTTTTCAACCTGAGCTTCTATGAGAGCATCCATCTGATTGATCTTCCACTTGTCAACCCAAGTCAAAACATACAAGCTGCAAGATTAGTAGATAGGAAAGGGTGTTTGAAGAATACAAGCTGAGGTCAAGACTATATAGACAGAGGCTAGTAGATAAGACTTTTTGTCAACTGGATGTTGAGGTGGACCCTAAGATTAGCTTTAAAGGGGAAGTCTTAACTGAAGGCCCAAAAGTTGAACCTGTGAACCTTGAGACAGGAACTTCTTCAGCACCTATTACCCTCAGTGAGGCACCAGCTGGTGAAGGTGCTTCACAACCTCTCTTTGGCCAGCGCTTGACTGCTGAATCAAGCAATGAAGACCAAAGCTCTCTCCACCCTGAGTCACCAAGGCTAGTGAGTGACAAAGGGAAAAGGAAACTAACTTCTGAGGAGATTGAGGAGGAGGAAAGAGAGAGGAAGAGAAAGCTAAGGGGAGAAAGTTCAAGAGGGTCTCCAGGCTTCATGGAAGCAGTCATCAGGGCTGCCCCCAGGCCAAACACTACAATGTAGTTAAGGGCAGGCAAAATAAACTACTTGGGGACCAGAAACTACAATGTAGATGAACTACTCTCTCTCCCTTTAGACGAACTGAATGAACTGGCTGACAAGAAATTATCCAAGGAGAAGAAGGAGGCAGAGGATGATGAGCTTCTTGAAGCTGTATGGATTCTCCAGAAGGAAGATTGGTCCAATGTCTCTATTCACTATGGATGAGCACATTAGAGTGATCAAGCTAAAGATTAAAAAAGGAGAGATTGTTGACTTGCATTCTCCACCAAGTCTAGATCAACCTGAGGTTATTAAGGTTGAACCCTTTGAGACAATATAACTTCATCTTCTAATCCACAACAAGGTCCTCTTCACTCTCCTTCTGAACCTTTGAGAGAAGAGAACCCAACTAAGAGAGACACAGTAGAACTACCTTGTGCTGAAGGCCAGTCATCTCAGTTAAAGACTTCAAAGAAAAGGAAAATGATGGCCATGAAGAGTGTTTCCAAGAAGAAGACCAAGGCATCCACCTCTACACCTCAGGATAAGTCAGAGCATCCTGACGTAGTGCAAGAAGAGGCTGCTCAACCAACTCCAACTCAAAGAGGAGCCTCTTGCAACTAGAAGACCCACCTTGTCGTGGACTTTTCCTGCTAATCCAGATAGGTGGTATGTCATCAAAGATCAAGGAGGTCAAGATGTCTATTTCTGGCAAGACATACTTGATCTTCCTCTACATGATCTCCATGACATGAAAAGATATGATGAGAGTCTGAGGGATCCTGACCAGATGTTGAAGATAGGTATGGTCTTGATCCTAATGAGGACTGTCAACATCTGTATAATTTCTCTGTTTTGGTAGCATCAGGCTAGGGGGAGTTTGTAAGATTATATTAGAAGGCTGATGCAACCAAAGAAGCCAAAACAACCAAGGAGCTTCCTGCATGCATGCATTGAGGTACAAAGTAGAAGTTACTTTGGAAGTTTTGCACTCTCCACAGAAAAATTCTAAGTGTAAAATCTTCCAAAGTCAAAGTCCAAATCTTCCGAAGCCAAAGATGAAGTCTTCCGAAGCTTCAGAGACAAAGTATTCCGAACCCAAATGTTGTGAAGACTGATTTCTTCCGAAGACAGAGAGGACATGCTTTCTCTGATCTACTTTTTCATAAAGCTGACTTACTTTCCGCTGCAACTCTGAAGACTCACCAACTTATACAAGTTGGTGAAAAGGTCCATGCTTTGTAAACTGTAGATTATGGTCTTGGGTTTGTAACTTCCTACTTTATACCTGTTATCCTTTTTATAATATAAAAGAAAGTGAGCTATGGCATGTCATAGACAGTAGTCAAAAGGCAATCTGCCTTTTGACTCTATATTGTTCTTGTTGTCTAGATTAATGTTTCCAGCTAGCTATCATAGTATGGACGGCTATAGGATGTAGTATAAAGTATCTAAGGTCCTTGTATTTCTTTTTATGCTTTGTAACACTTGTAATAGAACTTGAGAGCAATATACAGCATCCTTGAAAACCATATTTGTCTGTTCTTGTTCTTAGTTCTGTCTTAGTTACTTGTGTTCTTAGTATCATTTACACAAACCCAGTTCCATATTTGATATGTTAAGTGTTCTAACACTCTCCTTATTATGAGACTGATTGTATTGATCATTCCTTTAACTAATCCTGCAACACCATTGTGCTAGATCGACTACAGACCATGATTTCTACCGTTTTAATCAACGACGGCCACCAGTTTGTTCTAAGGTAACACTAACTTCTCGATTTCACTCAATAGTTGCCTGGCTTGTTCGCGTAATAATATGAGATGCACAACCTTTACAATTCATAGCTTCTAAGTCCGTCAATCGGATTCAATCCATCGTACAAACACCGTCACGACCGATCAGCTCCGTTCGAGTAGATTTCTTCATACCTTCATAACCGTCACCACCGATCAGCTCCGTTCGAGTAGATTTCTTCATACCTTCATAAGGTAATCACCAAACTATCTGTAATTTGTTAACAAACATTGAATTGCTATAACTATTGATAATGAGAAGCATTGTTTTCGGGTTGTTTCGAATGGTCCTTATCATCCATGTTAATGTGGATAGGAAAGAGTTAAAAAAGGCAACAACGTTGCAACCGGTCACGCTTTGTACCCGATCGGTTCCATTATTCACCATACGAGGTAACTCCAAGTTTTCTTAACTCCATTCGATGTTTTCCTCACGGTTTCGTTAATCCAAACATCAACGAAAAAAAATACTAAATAAATAAAAAGAAAAAGAGAAAACAAGAAGATGAAGTCGATTAGTGTTGATCATGCATGTGGATTTAAGTTATTTGAGTGATAAGGGTTGATCATGCATATGGATTTAATATGACAAAAGATATAACAAAAAAAATACATAGATGTTAAATTTAACATATGGATCTTTTACCCATGTAAGCTAACGTCAAGTTTGAAAATAATAATGATATGCTTAAGTTTAAAATTCTGCATGTCAAAGTAATATAAAGATAATAACCTTGGTTTCGATTATACGGAAATTAATTACGTTCAACAATATAAAGGAAAATTTATAAAAAGGAAAATAATTTTTACGTGAACAAGTTGTACTAAATATATATAATTTTTCTTACTAATTATAATGATCATGAACCCACTTAGACTTTTGGTTCAAGCTTTAATATATTTTAAAGATATGAAAAACATAAAATATTAAGAAGACTAGATTTAAAAATCGAATACTCTAACCAAACTTCAATGAATCTTATTAGAAACAATATTTATGTGTAGGCACTTGTGTTGATTAAGGACGTCATTGAATTTTGTGTTAACTATAGATAAGCTAAGGTACGGATTCCGACCCCTTTCTCTCTCGTAGCATGAATACCTCTCGTTTCGTGATCTTACTTTAAAATCCTAACTTGATTGTGTGATTATTAAGTTCTATGAGATTATTGATTACAAGTATTGATTGTTCACATGTGATAGGATTTAATTGCTTGTATTCATTGCCGCATGTCCCTGTATTATTGATTATTAGTTATGGTTAGTGATATTTCTCAAGGGTTATGAGCCTTAGTGTAAATTATTATGATACATTGACTTGATTGTATTGAATTATTGACCTCCGTACCCGACCACATCCACCAATGGGGACATAGGGTGTCGTTGTGGCACAAGTGACGTGCTTTATCAGTGGCAGAGCGATTAGACCACATCGTCTCTATATTATTATTACGTGCTAAGTTGTTGCACATATTGATTAGTATTAAAGGAGGCGTATGGATCGATCCTAGGATATCATTGTTATTGTTTATTGGTGAGATGGTTAGGTGTGTGTGCCCACATTCCTATCTCACATATTGGTGCATTAGAACTACAGCTAATGTACATATTGTTAAGTGTTTATTGTCATTGGCTCAAATGAGTATTCCTTTTAGATGATCATTATTATTTGATTTTCAACTTGATCATCTTATTGTTATCATTATTGATCGTTGTATTGCTATTGTTTACTTTCGTTACTGAGCATTCTTTGGCTCAGCTGTGTTTTCTTTTGTGGTGTTCTCTTATGTTTATAGCAGGTATTCAAGGGGCTCAAGGGAACGAGTGAAGAGAGTTAACTCAAGAAGTTAGGATGAGAACATTTGAATTAATAAGACTTGATAGTGTTTTAATTTAAGACTTTGTCGGTGCTATGACTCAAGCACTTACTGCTATACTACCGACTTTGATTGACGCTGTACGTAATCCAAATCTGAACCCTAATCTGAATCCAATCGCTAATCCATTTCCAAATGCAAACCCAATCCTAAACCCCAACCCGAATCCAAACCCAACTGGTGTAGATGTTTGGCTAGCACAGTTTCAAAAGCAAAAACCACGATCATTCACTAAGGCTGCTACACCTGTAGTGGCTAAAGACTGGATCACTCACATTGACAAAATTTTCACAGTAGTTAGAGTCGAGCAGCAATACAGGACAGGTTTGGCTACTTATAAGTTGGAGGAAGATTCTCAAGTGTGGTGGGAGAATGTGGTAGCTGAAAGAGGAGGTGAACAGTTTGTGGAGACTCTATCTTGGAATGATTTTTGTGCCATATTTTTTGACAAGTACTTTACAAATGTGGATAAAGCAGCATACAGAAGGGAGTAAGATAACATTCGTCAACAAAGTGATGAATCACTCACTGATTTTACAGATGGATTTTACAGACTATTGGGATCTTTAGGTGCTTCTGCTGGATCACCTGAGGAACGGGCCGAAAAGTATCAATGGGCAGTATGTGATCAGATTCATAAGGCTATTATTCACTCTACTTTCAATAATTTTGAGGAATCAGACAGGGCTGCAAAAAGGGTAGACCTGGAAAGAAAGGAATTTCTGAAAAAATTTAAGGATAATAGGAAGCGGAACAAAGATGGGACTCGTATTCAGGCTAGTGGTGAGTCATCTCAAGGATCTGCCCGAAATGGAAGTGATTATTAGAAAAATCAAGCATTGGGGAAGAACACTAAGCCATGGCATGGTAAGATCCAAGGTCAAGGCCAGATAATACCCTATCAGCAATCAGTTGCAGCTCAACCGGTGAATCAAAAAGGCAATCCTTCTAAACATCCGATGTGTACTCATTATGGAAAGCATCATCCTGGAATTTGTCGTCAATTTACAGGAGCTTGTCTTGGTTGTGGGGATATGGGGCATAGGGTTAGTCAATGCCCAAAGGCGAGGAACCAACCAGAGAATGCTGCTAAGGGAGCTAATGCGCCACCCACTACCGGAGGTCAAGTATTCGCGCTAACTGTAGAGGAAGCTACTATTACCCCAGGTATATTTTCCCATACTGTTTCATTCTAATAATCATAATCTACCTTCATTGATTCTATTTTTACCATCGTTAGTATCTCATTAGTTATCGATACATAGGTATGGTTTGTGGTATACTTCATAATGGTGACTATGATATTTTTGTATTGTTTAATACTGGCTCCACATACTCGATAGTATTACATCTATTCACAAAGCGCCTTATGATCACGCCTACTACTCTAAAGACTACATTGATGATTACTACTCCTGTTGGGGAGTCGATTGTTATTTCTCAATTGTACCAAAACTGTCCTATTCAGATTGAATCAATCGTTAGAGAGGCTGACCTATTTCCTATGCACATGGGTTATTTTGATATTATTCTTGCATGGGTTGATTAACATGACACCGGGTCACCATAGAGTGTCAAACTCGTCATGCGCTATTTTGTGATCCTATCAATCTTGATTTCGTTTACCAAGAGAGTCTACCTCGGAAGTCTCTCAAAATCATCTCTGCTCTGAAAGCCCAAATGCTTATATCCCATGGATGTGAGGGATTCTTAGCTGCTATCAAAAATGCCTCAGTGGATACTCCCCATATTGAAAACTTCCTTATTGTTTGAGAATTCTCTGATATATTTCCTAAAGAACTGCGATGGTTACCACCTGAGCGTGAAGTGGAGTTCACTATTGATTTAATTCCCGAGGCTGAACCCATTTCTAAGGCACCTTATTTGATGGCCCCAGTAGAGTTAAAGGAATTAAAAGAACAACTGCAAGAACTATTACAACTCGGATTCATTAGACCAAGTGTTTTACCATGGGGAGCACCGGTATTATTCATGAAGAAGATAAATGGTAGTATGCATCTGTGCGTCGACTACCGAGAGCTTAATAAGATTACTATCTGAAACCGCTATCCATTACCGCATATTAATGACCTCCTCGATCAACTACAAGGGCAAAGTTTTTCTCTAAGATCGACCTCAGATCAGGATACCATCTATTGAGGATCCATGATCAAGATGTTCCTAAGACAGTGTTTCGCACCCGTTACGATCACTATGAGTTTCTAGTCATGCCTTTTGGCTTGACCAATGCCCCAGCTGTCTTTATGGACCTCATGAACAGAGTGTTCCACGAGTATTTGGACCGCTTTGTAATTGTTTTTATTGATTATATCTTGGTATTCTCTAAAAGTAGAGAGGAGCATGAAGACCACCTTCGCACAATTTTAGAGACCTTACGACAAAAGAAGCTATATGCTAAATTTTCTAAGTGTGACTTTTGGCTTGAACAAGTGGCGTTTCTAGGCCATGTTATATCAGCTAAAGGTATCACTATGGATCCAGCAAAGGTGGAAGCTATTACTAAATGGCCTAGACCAACATCCGTCACTGAAGTTCGTAGTTTTCTTGGTTTAGATGGCTATTACCAACGTTTTGTGGAAGGTTTCTCTCGTGTGGCATTGCCTCTAAGTCAACTTATGAGAAAAGGTGTAAAATTTACTTTAAACGAGGATAGAAAAGAGTTTTAAGGAACTGAAGAAAAGACTAGTATCTGCCCATATTCTTACTCATGCCTTTACTCAAGAAATTTCATTCCAAGAGCCAAACTCTTCTCATGCCTTTGTGTATTCAGATGAAAGTTGTGCCAACTTTCTCTTCACCCTTAAAGATCTGGAATGCATCCATCTAGATGATCTAGAGTACATGGAGATAATCCAGCAGATGACTCTTCTCACTCAAAGAGCCAAGAAGTTCTACAAGAGTACAGGGGTAAGTTTCCAAACAATGTGACTAGTGGAAAGTTTAGGCTAGACAAAAGCAAAGTGAAATGTTACAACTATAACCAAATGGGCCACTTTACTATGAAGTGTAAGGCACCAAGAACAAATGGTGGTCAAACACAGTGCAGGCCAAACTACACTAAGACAGCTCCAAGAACAAATGCCAGGCTGAGCTTGTTAGTAAAGCCAAGACAGAAAAATATGTTTTTAAAGAGTAAACCTTCAAGAATATTATATATTCATCCTTGCATGAAAAAGTTTGTTATCAGAATAGGCAAGGACTTGGACCAAATGAAATAGCTACTCAAAACACATTACAATCAGTCAGAGAACCAATGTGTGGAACTTGTGAAGATGAACTGTCTCCTTTTAATTCTATCCAATAGAAAGAATAAGATGAAGATGATATAGTGAATGATAAACCAGAAGTGAGTGAATAGGTTCATTCTAAGAAGGGACACTATATCCATGGAGAGAAGAAGAAAACAAGGATGGACAAGTCTTTAAGAAAGAACTTTATTAGGGCTGGAAAAACAAGATCTAAGAAAGTGCAGGAGATCAAGCCCAACTTCAACCCCAAGCAAAAAAAAGTTTTCATCTCTTCTGTGTTTGAGGTGAGAAAGACTAATCACTTAACCAAGGACTCTAGTACTAGGTGTCACACCCCAACCTTAACGGCGGAAATGTCAAGATGTGAGTGTTAAGATTGTTCATGCCACACAACGCTATTTAAAATGACAATATTATTAAATATCAATATTCATGACATACATTTAAGAAATAACATAAGTTCCAACAATAAAAAAAAACATAAGAATTCCAACGTCAAAAGATAATAATTGTCTTTTTATTTTTAATCTAGGTCCAATCCTAGATTATAACAAGTCTTCAAAAGCAAGCTAAGCGGTATCAAGTCCTGAAACATGTTAAAAATAATGTCAACAATATGTTGGTGAGTTTTCATAGTTTTTCATATATAGATATATATCAAAGATGGCAATTCATGTCATAGGTTATTGAATAAAGTAAATAAAGATGGATGAACAAATGTAACAATCAAACCTTGACAAATATGGCAATTACAAGATTACAAGATTAAACGATTAGCTAAGTGTATTTGGTTCCCATAGTGTTCAAGAATACGACACTAGGAGCCGGCAATAACCTCGGCTTTAGCACCAAATAGGCTTGTCAGGCCCATAGATCTATGACGTCGCCAGGCTAGCAATAGTTAATGATTGTCAACATATAATGTTCATCATATAAGGCTCACAATATTACAAATAACCATGACAAAAAGTAAAGATGAATTGCATGTGCGTTTACAAGTATCAAGATGTTTACAAGTGCAAATTTATAAAGTTAACATGTTTCACCCCAAAAGGTGTGAAATAAAGTAAAAGAGGGGCATGAAAACTCACATGGATTATAAAGATGAGCAATTAAAAGAGTCTTGTATCTAATGCCGAGGATTTGGTAGCGTTCAACCTAGATGAACATCGTTTTAAGTTAATCACGATTATTATGATGTTAACGGTATTCAGGAATTCGCGGTTTAGCCTTGTGATTTTGTATAACAATTGTAATGATGTTATTTATAAATCATTAAACCGTGATTTTTAAATTATAAGATAGAATTTATTATTTTACTTTTTAAATGATTGAATAAGAATTTTAGTGATTGAACACTATTAATAAAAGTTAAACTTTTATTCTCCAAAGGTTATTATTTACTATCTAAATAAAATGGTAATTTTGTAGATTTTGATTGATTAATATAATTTTATTAATTACAATAAGCGTATATTTTAAATATGTACATATGTTTATAAAATATATATAAATAAATGTGTGACTATATGTTATAATAATTAAATTGAAATTATTAATGGGATTCACTAATATTTAAAGATTATTAATGAATGGTATTTTGTAGTAATTTTTTATAATTTGTAAAATAAAAGAATTAGCTTTCCAAGAAAAAAAAATGATTTTATATAATTTTCGATTAAAAATGATTTTTATATAATTAATAATAATATTTAAATATTTTTTTGAATTTTAAATATTATTAAAACCCTTTAAAAAAAATAGCGGCAGGGCCTCGGGTTCGAACCCGAGCCCTTTGCCACACCAAGTATGTTTTGACCGCTGGGCCATAGCCTGATTTGGGTCAAGGAACTAAAAAATTTGTTTAAAACCTAAACCCTGGTAAAACCCCAAATTCACATGAACCCTAAATTTTCAATTCGATCCATTTGATGTTAATGACCAAATTAACCATAGGGCTTTGATTCCCTATGATTAATCGAGTGTAATACAACTCTTAATTACCTGAATTCGATGCAGGATCGATTGAAACAGATTCAAACAATGTCGCGGCCGGGGTGACTTCGGTTCAAGAGGTTTGGGTTGATTATAATCAAATTCGCTACACCAGTAACTTCTAATGAGGCTTATGATTGAAAGCCCTATGCCAATTTCGATTTGAAGATGAACAAGAATTGGGTTTCGGTTGAGTTGTAGGGTCGATGTTTCTCAAGTGGTAATTCGTTGCATATGATGAACTCAGGTGAAATTGGTAGTGTATTTAGTTTAGAAACTTAACTAGAATGGTTAAACCTCATTTAATTGAGTATGATTGAATCCGTTTCGAGCCTGTTGATACCGATGCTTTGAATGTGCTACGGTTTCGATTGAGAGTGATGAATTCGAAGTTTAATGCTCAAATTAACTCGGTTGTGGGGTTCGAAACTGTTGTACAGGTGTAAAGGGTGATTTAATTGAGTTAAACGGTGAGTTTTCGAGGGTTTTTGGGGTTGGCCGGAGATCCGCCGGAGCTCGGCCGGAGGGTCACCGGGAAAACGGGGGGAAAGAATGGTTTGGGAATTTTGATTTAAAAGTTACACTTTGGACCCTGTAGTTTATAATTTGATCAATTACATTCCAAAGTTAATACTTTAGTTAAAATAAATATTACAGTTTGGTCCCTGCAGTTTTTAACTTATTATTTTATGTACAAAACATTTAATTACAAGTTTAAAATATTAACCTTATTTTCTTTTTACTTATTTTCAAGATCCAACACTTATTAAGATTATTTACAATTTTTAGTATTATTATTTTGTCATTTTATTATTATTTTTATTATTATAATTATTTTTATCTTATTTTAACTATTATTATTATGTTTTATTATATTAAAAACAAATTATTAACTCTTAAATTAATGAATTAATGCACCATAAAAGAAACATTCATAAACAACCCATATAGTTTCTTAAATGACATAAAAGGTCCTTACAAGAACATAACAAGGTTAACTATCAATTAACGAAAACACGAAAGGTTACAGTCTCCCCAACTTTTAAGAATTTCGTCCCGAAATTAAGAATGAACTAAATGAACAGATACGGGTATTTCTTCTTCATATGCTCCTCACGCTCCCAAGTAAACTCAGGTCCACGCTTATTCTCCCAACGAACCTTGACGATTGGGGTAGTAGTGGTCCTAGTCTTCTTCATAATGCGGTCCATGACTTCAACGGGTTTCTCAACAAAATGTAATGACTCGTCGATCTGGATGTCATCTAATGGGACATACAGACTTTCATTAGCCAAACATTTTCTCAAATTTGAGACATGGAAAACAGGATGAACCTCGCTAAGATCGGAAGGTAGTTCCAGTTTATAAGCCACTTTCCCAATCCTTTTCAGGATCTTGAAAGGTCCTACAAATCGTGGAGCTAATTTACCCTTCTTCCCAAAGCGAACGACTCCCTTCCATGGTGAGACTTTAAGAAGAACCATATCCCCAACTTGGAATTCCAACGGCTTGCGTCGTTTATCGGCATAACTTTTTTGTCGACTTCTAGCCACTTCAAGGTTCTTGCGAATCATGGAAACTTTATCAGTTGTTTCTTGTATGAGCTCAGGACCAGTGATAAAATTTTCACCAATGTCAGTCCAGCAGATCGGGGAACGACATTTACGACCATAAAGTGCTTCAAAAGGTGCCATTTTGATACTCGAGTGGTAACTATTATTATACGAAAATTCCGCAAGAGGTAAATGCGTATCCCAGTCACCACCAAAGTCAAGGACACAAAGACGTAGCAAATCCTGTAGGGTTTGAATGGTTCGCTCGGTTTGACCGTCCATTTGAGGATGGTAATCCGTGCTTAAATCCAGTTGAGTACCCAAAAGTTCTTGCATAGACGACCAAAAGTGCGAAGTGAAACGAGCGTCTCGGTCGGATATGATATGCAAAGGTACGCCATGACGACTCACAATCTCATCAATGTATATACGAGCTAACCTTGACGTTTTGTAAGTGTCACGTATGGGTATGAAATGTGCCGACTTGGTCAATCGGTCAACGATCACCCATATGCTATCATGACCACGAGAGGTGCGAGGTAATTTGGTTATGAAGTCCATGGATATGTGTTCCCATTTCCACATGGGAATCTCGGGTTGTTCAAGCAATCCACTAGGACGTTGATGTTCAGCTTTAACCTTTGTACACGTAAGACACTTAGCTACGTAAGTTGCTATGTCTTTCTTCATTCCAGGCCACCAGTATTGACCACGCAGATCCATATACATCTTATCGGAACCAGGATGAATTGAGTAACGAGTTTGATGAGCTTCATTCATGATAAAGGTATGAAGATTATCACGGTTTGGAACCCAAATTCGATTCAAGAAATACATCAACCCATTGGGTTTCGTTTCTAGTTGAGCTCGAAGGTTGTACTCTAATTCCTCTCCAATTTTTCCTCCTTCTTGAACCGCTTGTTGAGCCTCCATGATACAAGTCTCGATGTCATTCTCAATCCTCAAATTTTGTAGCAGCACCGTAGTCTTGTTAACATCCAGACGAATCTCAGTATCAAATTCTCCCAAGATATCAAACCATTGTCGTCGATCACGAATTTCTTGAAACGAGACCATCTTATTATGAATCTTACGACTTAGTGCATCGACTACGACATTTGCCTTTCCAGGGTGGTAACGAATGTCACAATCATAATCACTAATCAATTCAACCCAACGTCGTTGTCTCATGTTGAGATCCTTTTGATTGAAGACGTGTTGTAGGCTTTTGTGATCGGTGTAGACTATACATTGCGTCCCATAAAGGTAATGCCTCCAAATCTTTAAGGCAAAAACCACACACCAAGTTCAAGATCATGTGTCGTATAATTCACCTCATGGACCTTCAGTTGTCTCGATGCATATGCTATGACCTTTCCTCGTTGCATGAGAACACAACCAAGGCCTTGTTTAGATGCATCACAATATACGGTGAAATCATCGTTCCCATCGGGAAGGGTCAATATAGGAGCATTACACAACTTGTGCTTTAAGGATTCAAAGGCTCCCTCTTGTTCAGATCCCCATTCGAATGGTTTATTCTTTTGGGTCAAGGAAGTAAGCGGTTTCGCGATTCGAGAGAAGTTGGCAATGAAACGTCGATAATAGCCAGCAAGACCAAGGGAAGAACGAACTTCGGTTGGAGTTGTGGGAACACACCAATTTTTCACAGCTTCCACCTTTGCAGGGTCAACGTGAATTCCTTGACTATTCACCACATGTCCCAGAAATTGGACCTCCTCAAGCCAAAATTCGCACTTTGAGAACTTTGCGTATAGTTGTTCTTTCTTCAATAGCTCAAGAACTTGTCGCAGGTGATGTTCGTGATCGGTTTTGGACTTGGAGTAGATAAGTATGTCGTCAATAAAGACAATCACGAACTTGTCTAGATACGGCTTGCATACTCGATTCATGAGATCCATAAAGACAGCGGGGGCATTCGTTAAACCAAAGGGCATCACCATGAACTCATAGTGTCCATATCGGGTACGGAACGCAGTTTTTGGGATATCATCATCATGAACTCGTAATTGATGATAGCCAGAACGTAAGTCAATCTTTGAGAAAATAGCAGCTCCTTGAAGTTGGTCAAAAAGATCATCGATGCGAGGAAGAGGGTAACGGTTCTTAATGGTAAGTTTGTTAAGATCACGATAATCGATGCACATACGAAATGATCCATCTTTCTTCTTCACGAACAGAACAGGTGCACCCCAAGGCGATGAGCTAGGTCGGATAAAGCCCTTGTCAGACAGTTCTTGGAGTTGACTAGCTAGCTGTTGCATTTCTGACGGTGCAAGTCGATATGGTGATTTAGCCACAGGGTTCGCTCCCGGAATTAAATCGATCTTAAACTCGACTTCACGCACGGGAGGTAAACCGCTAAGGTCATCGGGAAACACTCCAGGAAAGTCTCGTACAATCGGGACATCCTTAAGATTGTTCCCTTTGACTTTCGTGTTGACCACGTAAGCCAAGAAAGCCATGTAACTCTTGCTTAAACATTTTCGGGCTTGAGTACACGACATGAGTTTGAGTCCTTTGGATGATTTTTCGCCGAATACTTTCAATGTATCCCCCGAAGGCAAAGGAATTCGAATGCACTTCTCGAAACAAATAATTTCAGCATGATGTTTGGCTAACCAATCCATGCCAATGATAACGTCAAAGCTTCCAAGTTTCATAGGAATAAGGTCGATAAAGAAATCATGCTCGTTTAGGCTCAAAATGCAATCATGAATGACGACATCAAAGGTGATGGGTTCTCCATCGGCGACTTCGACAGTAAGAGGTCTTTCTAGTTTCGTATGTGGCTTAGCAAGTATAGGCTCAAATTCTATCGAGACAAAACTCTTATCGGCTCCAGAGTCAAATAGAACGTAGGCATAAGAATTATTAATAAGAAACATGCCTGTTCAGATTTAAAGATGTTAACGATACTGGTAAAGCAACATGAGAACTTAGATCATAAAGTTGGGGTTGGATTTGGCATACCGTTCACCACGTCGTTGTTTGCTTGTGCTTGGTTTGCATTGATGTTGAAGGCACGTCCTCGGGCTTGTGGTACGTTACCCGCAAGACGAGGGCATTATGGGCGAAAATGACCAGGTTCCCCACAGTTGTAGCAAGCACGATTAGCAACTAACGCGGCATTGTTTGGTGCACGGTGACAAGTAGCCACCAAATGTCCATACTTACCACACAGTGTACAGATACGGCACGGGGTATTACCCGCATGATGATACTTACAGACATTGCACAATGGTAGAGGACCAGCATAGGTTCTAGCAGCAGGTGCTTGTGTACCAGGAGCGGATTGTCTTTGAGGTACCTTGGGTGTAGCCACAGCGAAATTAAACGCCGGTGTGAACTTGCGTTTCTTGTTGTTGTAAGACGGTTCATTCTTATTCTCCTTAGCTGCTTCAGGGACCGCCTTTTCAGACTTTTTAGCCCCTTTGACAGACAAGGTGCCCGCTCGAATATAGTTTTCAGTGAGTTGAGCGGTGATGGTAATGGCATCTTCCAAAGTTGTGGGTCTACTTCCCACCACGGCATCTTGAATTTGAGGTGGCACCCCCTTGATGAACTTCTCAATGTTCCTAGGAACAGTGTCAACCATGTGAGGCAACAGGATGCTCAACTCGTGATGCCTAGTTGAATAGGCCAAATGATCTCCACCATCTTGCTTGAGATTCCAAAACTCCTCCTCCAGCTTTTGCAACTCACTTCTCGGGCAGAACTTTTGGTTGACAATGTTCTTGAATTCTTCCCAAGTGAGTGCCAACACAGCATCAGCACCACGATTCCTCTTCTCACTATTCCACCACGTAAGTGCTCTTTGTTGAAGAACACTTGTGGCATAACGGACTTTGAGTGCCTCGGGACACTCACAGTTGATGAAGGTGTTCTCCATGCTTTCAAACCACTCGAGAAGTCCAGTGGCTCCTTCCTTCCCACTAAAGCTAATGGGTTTGCACGAGTTGAAGTGTTTAAACGTGCAGGGTTGGTTGTTTCTTCCTTGATTTGCACTATTCTCTCCTTGCCCATTGCCATTGGTGTTGTTACTAGCGTTGGTCATCAAGTTGCTACTCAGTTCGGCAACCATGGTCGGAATGACTGCAGCCATTTGACGGGCAATCATGGAGGCTAATTTGCGGTCGGAGCTACCACGCTTTCCATGATGACGAGACATGCTGGATATAAAATAAGTTAGTCACAGAAATTTGGAGGTAGAAGATAATAAATCAACAAAGATTTTTCAAGACTTGTAAAACACACATGGAATGATTCCATTTGGTACGCATTACCATTTGGAAACGTTGACACGTCAAGGTGAGTTAACTCCAATTGCCTTAGAAACTTGTGTATATTGACCATAGTTTATCACTCATCCCAGAAATCCCCAGGTAAGCATAACTAGTCCCACGGGATTTATGCGAAATGCTTACCTTAGCCCGAAGGCTTTTTGCCAGGAAATCCAGAATACAGGTGTCTATGTGTCACACAATATTTCTTTAGGTTCATGGAATTAAAACCTTGATGAGATTTTCATAGATTAGTCAAAAGTCTAAAGATTTGAACCTTTTGATATAAAGCTTACGTTCCCCCGTGTCGTCGAGAATAAGTTTAAGATATTTCATCGTCGAGAGAATAAAGGATTAAGAATAAGTTTTAGAGAGGACAAGGCAACTAAGTTTCTCAATTATAAGGCAATCCTAACTAAAGGCATCAAGTTGCACATCAAGAGGCCATCCTTAACAAGTAGCATTATGTAGCATGCAACAAGATATATTACAAGATCATAAAGATTTTTCTTATGAGGTTCATGCATCAACTATAGTCTAGGTCACCATTTCTAATAACCTAAATCCCTATAGTTATGGGCTCTGATACCAATCTGTCACACCCCAACCTTAACGGCGGAAACGTCGAGATGTGAGTGTTAAGATTGTTCATGCCACACAACGCTATTTAAAATGACAATATTATTAAATATCAATATTCATGACATACATTTAAGAAATAACATAAGTTTCAACAATAAAAAAAACATAAGAATTCCAACGTCAAAAGATAATAATTGTCTTTTTATTTTTAATCTAGGTCCAATCCTAGATTATAACAAGTCTTCAAAAGCAAGCTAAGCGGTATCAAGTCCTGAAACATGTTAAAAATAATGTCAACAATATGTTGGTGAGTTTTCATAGTTTTTCATACATAGATATATATCAAAGATGGCAATTCATGTCATAGGTTATTGAATAAAGTAAATAAAGATGGATGAACAAATGTAACAATCAAACCTTGACAAATATGACCATTACAAGATTACAAGATTAAACGATTAGCTAAGTGTATTTGGTTCCTATAGTGTTCAAGAATACGACACTAGGAGCCGGCAATAACCTCGGCTTTAGCACCAAATAGGCTTGTCAGGCCCATAGATCTATGACGTCGCCAGGCTAGCAATAGTTAATGATTGTCAACATATAATGTTCTTCATATAAGGCTCACAATATTACAAATAACCATGACAAAAAGTAAAGATGAATTGCATGTGCGTTTACAAGTATCAAGATGTTTACAAGTGCAAATTTATAAAGTTAACATGTTTCACCCCAAAAGGTGTGAAATAAAGTAAAAGAGGGGCATGAAAACTCACATGGATTATAAAGATGAGCAATTAAAAGAGTCTTGTATCTAATGCCGAGGATTTGGTAGCGTTCAACCTAGATGAACATCGTTTTAAGTTAATCACGATTATTATGATGTTAACGGTATTCAGGAATTCGCGGTTTAGCCTTGTGATTTTGTATAACAATTGTAATGATGTTATTTATAAATCATTAAACTGTGATTTTTAAATTATAAGATAGAATTTATTATTTTACTTTTTAAATGATTGAATAAGAATTTTAGTGATTGAACACTATTAATAAAAGTTAAACTTTTATTCTCCAAAGGTTATTATTTACTATCTAAATAAAATGGTAATTTTGTAGATTTTGATTGATTAATATAATTCTATTAATTACAATAAGCGTATATTTTAAATATGTACATATGTTTATAAAATATATATAAATAAATGTGTGTCTATATGTTATAATAATTAAATTGAAATTATTAATGGGATTCACTAATATTTAAAGATTATTAATGAATGGTATTTTGTAGTAATTTTTTATAATTTGTAAAATAAAAGAATTAGCTTTCCAAGAAAAAAAAATGATTTTATATAATTTTCGATTAAAAATGATTTTTATATAATTAATAATAATATTTAAATATTTTTCTGAATTTTAAATATTATTAAAACCCTTTAAAAAAATAGCGGCAGGGCCTCGGGTTCGAACCCGAGCCCTTTGCCACACCAAGTAATGTTTTGACCGCTGGGCCATAGCCTGATTTGGGTCAAGGAACAAAAAAATTTGTTTAAAACCTAAACCCTGGTAAAACCCCAAATTCACATGAACCCTAAATTTTCAATTCGATCCATTTGATGTTAATGACCAAATTAACCATAGGGCTTTGATTCCCTATGATTAATCGAGTGTAATACAACTCTTAATTACCTGAATTCGATGCAGGATCAATTGAAACAGATTCAAACAATGTCGCGGCCGGGGTGACTTCGGTTCAAGTGGTTTGGGTTGATTATAATCAAATTCGCTACACCAGTAACTTCTAATGAGGCTTATGATTGAAAGCCCTATGCCAATTTCGATTTGAAGATGAACAAGAATTGGGTTTCGGTTGAGTTGTAGGGTCGATGTTTCTCAAGTGGTAATTCGTTGTTTAGTTTAGAAACTTAACTAGAATGGTTAAACCTCATTTAATTGAGTATGATTGAATCCGTTTCGAGCCAGTTGATACCGATGCTTTGAATGTGCTACGGTTTCGATTGAGAGTGATGAATTCGAAGTTTAATGCTCAAATTAACTCGGTTGTGGGGTTCGAAACTGTTGTACAAGTGTAAAGGGTGATTTAATTGAGTTAAACGGTGAGTTTTCGAGGGTTTTTGGGGTTGGCCGGAGATCCGCCGGAGCTCGGCCGGAGGGTCACCGGGAAAACGGGGGGAAAGAATGGTTTGGGAATTTTGATTTAAAAGTTACACTTTGGACCCTGTAGTTTATAATTTGATCAATTACATTCCAAAGTTAATACTTTAGTTAAAAGAAATATTACAGTTTGGTCCCTGCAGTTTTTAACTTATTATTTTATGTACAAAACATTTAATTACAAGTTTAAAATATTAACCTTATTTTCTTTTTACTTATTTTCAAGATCCAACACTTATTAAGATTATTTAAAATTTTTAGTATTATTATTTTGTGATTTTATTATTATTTTTATTATTATAATTATTTTTATCTTATTTTAACTATTATTATTATCTTTTATTATATTAAAAACAAATTATTAACTCTTAAATTAATGAATTAATGCACCATAAAAGAAACATTCATAAACAACCCATATAGTTTCTTAAATGACATAAAATGTCCTTACAAGAACATAACAAGGTTAACTATCAATTAACGAAAACACGAAAGGTTACACTAGGAGTGCTAGTTCAAGTCTAAACCATCCTACTAAGGAGAAGAAGGTTGAACCATTGTGCACCACTGCTACACAGGCTAAACCATCCAACTCCAAAGACAAGCTTTACCATTAGAAGCATGTTGTATCATCTGATAAGATGAAGAAGGAGCTGGAAAAGGATCAAAACAAACCTTTTTCTCATGACAAGACTCTCAAAAGAAAGCCCATGGAATGTATCATGTGTGATGGTACAACTCATTATGCCAAGGATTGCAATTATAATCCTAAGAGTACCATTCACATGAACAAGAAAAAGTCTTATGAGAAGAAGAAGAAAATAGCTTTGGAAGGAAAATCATTTTCCTTCGGAAGTATCAAGGCAACTCAAAAGAAGATAGGTGGAAAACTATCTTCGAAAGTAAATTCTGTCTCGGAAGAAATTAATGCTTCCAAAGCATTGAAGTCTGCTACACTGGATGTAAAAGCTTCTGAAGGTTCAGTCTCCAAAACTTCTGAAGTCATAAAAACATCCAAAGTTTTGAAGGATAAGTCTAATCTTCCATATATGGTGTGGAAGATGAAGTAAGGCCATGTGACTGAAATTTATTCATCAAAAACAAACAAGGATCCTCAAAGCTTGCACGTAGTATCAATAACTATTGAACTATCTTTAGTTCATCTTGATAATCCCAAGACCAGCAAGGCTTGGGTTTTAAATGTAACTAATTATCTCTTTTCATGTGCCAGAATAGCTGAATACCTAAGGAAATGTATGGCTATTTGCTTCAAGACTTTGAGAAAATTGATGCAGGGCCAGTTGCTTTTATAAGTGTTTTAAGAGGTTACATTACTGGAATGGGCAGGGTCATAAATGGTAAGCTCAGCATTGAGAAGGTAAACTTTGTGAAGGAGCTTGAGTACAATCTTTTATATGTATCTCAATTTTATGACCAGAGATATAACATGCTCTTTACTGAGCATGAATGCATTGTTCTCAAGCCCGGGGTAATCATTCCTCAAGAGCAAATTCTGCTCAGAGCCACCAAAAAATAAAACATGTACAATATGGATTTACAAGAAACCCCCCCTTCTAGAGAAGTTTCTTGCTTTCTATCCAAAGCAAATAGTGATAAGTCTTTTTTTTGGCATAAAAGAATATGACCTTTAAACTTCAAGAATATAAATAAACTAATTAAAAATGATGTGTAACTGGAATGGCCAATAAAGAGTTTACAAGTGATGATCATTGTGTTGAATGTCTGAAATGAAATCAACACTAAGTGTCACATAAGTCAAAGGAAATTAACGTTATCACTACTCCCCTATACTTATTACACATGGATCTCTTTGGCCCCACAAGTGTAACGAGTTTAAGAAGAATTTCATACTGCCTTGTAATCACAAATGATTTCACAATATATACGTGGGTCTTCTTTCTTAAAATTAAGGATGAGACCCCTGAAATCTTGAAATCCTTCATTCTGAAAAATAAAGAATTAATTTGATCTCAAGGTTAAGATCATAAGATATGATCAAGGAACTAAATTCAAGAACCAAATCCTTAATACATTTTATGATGAAAGCGTATTTCAAGATAATATAGTGTTCCTAGAACTTCTCAACAAAATGGTGTTGGTGAACGGAGAAATAGGACACTTATTGATTCTACAAGAACCATTCTCTCTGACTCAAAACTGCCCATCACCTTCTGGGCAGAGGTAGTCAACACTGCCTGCTATGTGAAGAACAAAGTTTTAGTTATCAAAACTCATAGTAAGACATCTTATGAACTGTGGCAGAAAAAGAGACCTTTTATTGGTTTACTCAGGTTATTTGAATGTCCATGCACCATCTTGAATACCAAAGATCACATAGCCAAGTTTGATTAGAAGGCAAATGATGGACATTTCATTGGATACTATTTTCAAGCTAAGGATTATAAAGTATACAATCTCAGAACTAGAGTAGTTGAAAGGTTAGCCAATATGATCTTCAATGAACACACTCCAAGTGTGAAAGGTTTTGGTACTAATCAGCTATTTGATTTTGATTTAGTTACCAATTGTTTTAACAAATCTTATGAAGATTTTTAAGGAAAAAAAGTTAATATTTTTGTAGAATATCCTGATCCAAGATTTGAGCTAAGAATACCAAATGATAGAATCCATTCAGCACCATAGGTAACAAGCACTACATGTAGAAATTCTTTTAGCAAAAACATGACAACAAATTATTCAGCTGATACATCTAAGGAGGCAATCAATTCTAGTAATTAGGCATAAAACTTAAATGAAGTGATCTCCAATACAGGAGAAGATGGAGATGGTGAAAGTGATCAAGAATATATAATGTTAACAACAACTCCACTGAAGACAACATCAATGATATTACACACTCTTTATATCAAGTTACACTTGATAGGTGTGCTGATATCATATGATTTCTCAACTAAGAATCCACAAGTCACATCCTACCACAAATATAATTGGAGATGTTGAGACTGGGGTGAGAACAATAGTATAAACCCATGATCAAAATGTTTGTCCGTACTCTTGCTTCTTGTTCCAGATTGAGTCAAAGAAAGTTGATAAAGCTCTAAGAGATTGAAGATGGATTGAAGCAATGCAGGAGAAACTGCTTTAATTCAAATGCCACGGTGTTTGAAACCTATGTTCTCTTCCACCTGTGAAGATGCCAATAGAAACCAAATGGGTATTCAGGAACAAGAAAGATTATAGAGTGCTGAATCAATATTTCAGATTTAATAAGCCTGGATCTTAGGATTCATCATGTTCAGATTTAAAAATTCAAAATTAAGATGGGTGTGTGTGTGTGAATCAGAGAACAAAGAAAAAGGATAATGTATAATGTTATGATTTCATTGATGTTGATGAACAAATTACAACGAAAATCAAATACAAAGATGGATGAAGATCAAACCCACCCAAAGGAGGAGTTCTCCTTGGGTGGTGGCGGTTCACACCATCAGAAACACACACACAAGAATCACTCTTAAACCACACTTGCAAAAATACACAAGTGGGTGTATTTATACTATTATTACATGAAGACCTAATTTTGACTTTTCTTTTTGTCTTGATCTTGACTTTGTCTTGTTGACTTGTCTTGTATTTGTTTTTTTTCTGTTTATCAGCTTGGTCTCTAAACTTGTATAATGAGATCTTCAGTCGGCTCTGATTATCATTTTGGTAAGCTTTAGTTTATTCAATTGTTGAACCCAACATAGAGGACTTGTTATCAAGAACAAGGCAAGACTGGTAGTCGAAGGGTACACTCAAGAGCAAGGGATAGATTACACAAATATTTTTGCTTCAGTAGCAAGACTTGAAGATGTCAGAATATTCCTTGATTTTGTTGCATTAAAGGATTTTAAGGTCTATGAAAATGATTTAAAGTGTGATTTTCTATATGGGGTGATAAATGAACAAGTGTATGTCTATCAACTATCTGGCTTTGCAGATCCAGATCATACTGATTATGTCTGCAAGCTTGACAATGCTCTCTATGGGCTGCATCAAGCACCAAGGAAATGGTATGAGACATTGTCACAATACATAGTTCAACATGCTTATAAGAGAGGTACTATTGATAGCACACTCTTCATTAAAAGAACAAGAAATGACTCAATACTAGTTTAAGTTTATGTTGATGACATCATATTTGAGTCAACTAATGAAAAGCTCTACAAAGAGTTTGAGATTCTAATGAAAAACAGGTTTAAAATAGTGCTCAAGTGCTTTGGATTCAAAATCATATGCTAGATTATAGATTCAACTTCAAGAAAACTCCTATCCATATAAATAACAATAGTGCTATCTCAATCATAGAGAACTAGTGTAGCACTCAAATACAAAGAACATCAATATCATGTATCATTTGATCAGAGATAATTTTAAAAATGTATTGATTAAACTGGTCAAAGTTAACACAAATGAATAATATGCTGATCTGTTAACAAAAGCATTTGATGAACAGAGATTTAAGTATCTTGTATCAGCTATTGGGATAATTAACTTTGAGTAGATTTTCTTAAATTAATTTCAAAATTGTTTTTCAAAAGGTGTGTGTATTCAATGTTGTCTAATTTATCACTCACATAAGCCCTGTTTCTTTTTGAATAAATTTTCCAAAATATATATTCCTTAAAATTTGGGAAAGTATGGACAGATTTTCTCTCGGAAGACGTTAATTGACTTTTAAAGAAAATTATGTATTCAAAACTAATAACTACTTACTAAGGGAATTAACTTCGGATGAAGTTCTAATATATCTTATAAAGCTTAAATTTGCTTCTAAGTACTTATATGTTTTAAAGGACAATTTTCTTTCGAAAGCAATTTAGGCTCGGAAGTTTTTATTTTCTATTTGAGTAAAAATTTTGAATCTTAATCTCTTTCGAAACAAAATCTTTCTTGCAAGGAAAATTACTCTAAATAAATTTTCTTCCGAATCAATTCTTCTCAAAGCTAAGGAATATCCTTCGAAGTCAATTTAACTTCGAAAGCTTTCTTTAAGCTTCTGAATACAAATTACCTTCGGAAGATTTTAAACTTATAAGATAACTACCATTTTGGGCACTTTTTCAGAGGTGGAACCGATATCTGAATTTCAAAATTTATCTTTTCCATTACTTTATCTCAAATCTAAGCATATACATAGCATTTACAATGAATTTCCCTCTCTCTACTTCTTCTTCATCTGCATTTTTCAAGCCCTAAGTTATCCACAAACACTTGTTATTTTTCCAATCTCTCCTTTAAAAGCTTCAAAAAATGGTCAACCTTGAACCCTAAAATCAGCCCACCTTTGTCATGCACCTACATAGGCAACACAATCAAGTTACCCTATTATCCGTTGAGAAGCACCCTGATTTCTTAGACATCTTCCGCTTTCTTTCAAACTCATCCTATCTCACTGTCCTTACTATTGACCCTCTACTATATGAAGATCAACTTTTATAGTTTTGGAGTACTTGTTAGGAGGTAATCATGGACGGTGAGATGGCACTCTCTGCCTCAGTACGGATGATGAAGATGGTGAACTGTACTTCACCAAGTAGGTAGCCAATGGATCATTCTAACTGATGGGCTACGAATGCGACTACTCAGTCAAAACATTAATGAAAGGGAATGTCTCTTCTCAATAGAAATACCTACTCCATGTGGTCATCCACTCACTATCCAACAAGCATGGAGGATGGGAACAAGTTCCAAAATATCTTTCATATATGATCCATGGATTGGTATAGGGATTCAAGTTCAGTTATTCCCAATTTGTATATACAAATTTACTTGCTAACTTAGATTCCCTTGAATATTATATGTTTCCTAGATATGTACAACACATTCTCAACTGTGATCCGGGCTCACAGTTGAGGGGAACAGCTAATGTTAGGACAAATAAATCCCAACATCTTTATAATAACGAATAAAACCACTGTTGTTTTTCCGGGATAGAAACAACCCTTGTCCTTAAAATGTTAGAACAAGCTACTCAAGGTGACAAATTGGCAATGTCAGCCAATGTTGAACCCATACCTTCTTCACTATCACCTAAACAAATCACCATAACCTACACAAAAAAATCTAAATGAACCCCTGCTCAGTTTATTCAGATTAAGCAGGCCCCCATATACTCACCCATACACGAGCAAGTGGAACCAAGAGCTCCGACTTCTCTTGAGTAGCAGACTGCTCCCATTCCTTCTATAATTAGTGTTAAGATTCCTCATACTTAGCCTGATAAGCTTACAACCCCAGCTTTAAGCCTTCATCCTGAGTCTCAACACTTCGATGATCAACCTTTAGTGGAAAGCTACCATCCCCAGCCGTTAGACCTCAACCAACCAATTCTTAACCTTGACTTCTATGCTGATGAAAATATGGGATGCAATGAGTACCATGAGTTTTTTTTTCCCTCCCCTACTTAAGGATAGATGAGTGCTCCTGATACCCCTATTTCTAGCCCATATCATCAACCCAGTACTGAGGTGGACCTCTCTAAACATGTTCAAGAGGTCCATGTGGAAGAGGCTCTCACTTTTGCAATTGACTATATCATTAAGACATCAACCATAGCAACCCAGTCACTTGAAATCTTAGGTGGCTACCTTATAAAGGCAGTTGCTTAATCAGCAACTTGAGATCACCAATCTTAAGGGCAAGCTAGCTAAAAGAACTGCCAGGCATGCTCAACCATGGCCACAAGAACCTGTGGATGCTGTGGACCTAACCTTAGCTCACTTGTGCAAGTAAGTGATGCTACCAAAAACGGGGAGAAAGTCACTACAATTATAAAACATGGGAGCATTGCTCGAAGTATGGACTTTAAGGACTAACCACCATTACTTGCAACTGTCCAGACTCAACAACCTCCTCTGGCCCATATCAATATGGATGCCATTTTTCAAAACATATTTGAGGATGGTCTTATACTAAGGGCCATGTCACCTATATCCAATCTTGCTGACAACAGAATCATAGGATGGGGGTATAATAGTGATAGAGGGGCATTGGTGCTTTCTAGATTCCAAGTCAACAAAAAGCTTTCAACATCTACACCCTGAGATTCTATGAAATCTTCCCTATTGCAATCCTGCCACTTGTCAATCCAATTCAAAACAATCAAGCTGACAGATTAGCAGAGAGGATTCAAAGAATGGTGTCTAAGAAGTTTAATAGAAGAACTAACATATATAGACAGAGGCTAGCAGGGTAAACAGTTGGTCAACTGGATACTAAGTTGGACCCTAAGATTAGCTTCAAAGGGGAAAACTCAGTTGAAGTCATAGTTGTGGACCCTATGAACCTTGAGACTCCTACTCATTCAACACCAACCCCTCTAACTGAGACACCAGTTGGTGAAGGTGTCTCACAGCCTCTCCTTGGCTAGAGCTCAAGTGCAGAACAAATTCAAGAAGGCCAAAGCTCTCTCTTCCATGAGTCACACAGCCCAGTGCTTGACAAAGGAAATAAATTTATGACTTCAGAGTAGATTAAGAAGTATAAAAGGGAGAGTAAGAGGAATGCAAGGGAAGAAAAAAATAAGAGAGACCCCTAGCTTCATGTAGACTACAATCAGGGATGCCTACAGGCCAAACACTCAGGAAGATGAGTTAAGGCTAGCAAGATTGAACTAAGTGGGAAATAGGAACTACAATGTAGATGACCTAATCTCTATTCCCTTGGATGAACTAAATGAATTGGTAGACACAGAGACGTCTAGAGAGAGAAAGGAGGCTGACTATGTTGCTTTGCTCCTCAAAATCAAAGAAAAAAAAAAGAAAAGAAAATTATATCAAGCCCTTGTTCTATCCCCAGTTTAAGAGATACCTGAGGTTGAAACTATGGCTGTAGAAAAAGAAGCTCAGTAAATAAGGAAAAGAAAAGACAGAACATGATCAACTACTTGAGTGCCACAGGCTTCTACCAGATAGAAGCTTTACTCCTCTATCTTATAACTACATAGAGTTTGAGTATATTAAGCAATTGTAAAAACAATCTATTAAAGAAAGAAAATCTGCTAATAGAAATATGAGGGAGAAAGCTATAAAATTAAGGACCACCATCAAAGCCAACAATAAGAAATCTGAAGATAGACAAAGAATGGTGAGCTTTTTGAAGCAATATGGGTTTTTCGGTAGGAGGCTTGGTCCCATGTCTCTATCCATAGTAGATGAGCACATTAGGGTAACCAAGAAGTAAATCAAAGTGTTGAGCTTCAAGACTTGCATTCTTCTCCAAGTCAAGCTACACCTAAAGGTAAGGTCAAGGTCAAACCCTAACAAACAACAAAACCAAGACCTACTGATGATCCATAGCCAGTTTCATGTTCTAACCCATAGCAGGGTCCTGAACCTTCTTTTGAACATGTGAAGCGGAAGGATTAAACTAAGAAGAAAAAATGAATACAAGGTGATGAAGACCAATCTTATCGGTTTAATTATAGAAAGAGGAAAAGGATTTCCATTAGAAGAGACTTGAAGTCAAAGAAGAAGAACAAGAAGTCTAAGGCATCCATCTCTAGAACTCAGGATGAGTCAGAATATCCTAAGGGTCAACCAAAAAAGGCTGCTCAACCAACTCCTTTATTTATAGAGCCTCTAGCTGCTGAGAGACCCATCATGTCTTGGGTGTATTCTCCAAACCCAGACAGATGGTATGTCATAAGAGATCATGTAAGTAAACAAGTATTCTTCTAGTAAAACATACTAGACCTGCTTGAGCATGATCTCTTGGACATGAAAAAATACTATAAAAGCCTAAAGAATCCTGACTAGCTGATGAATAGAGGAATGGCTCTGATTTCGATGGCTTCAACCAAGTAAAAGATCCAACTTCAAAGTAATCTTTAAGTTTTGGTAGCATCAGCCTAGTGGGAGTTTGTAAGATCAAGATGATTATCTTAAAGGCTGATGCTAACCAAAGATCTCTCAGCATGCACTTAAGTACAAGTATGGAAGTAATTCGAAAGATTTGACAATGTAGAAAGAAAAATAACTAAGTGTCAAATATTTCGAAGCCAAGTACAGAAATCTTCCAAAGCTAAAGTCAGAAATCTTCCAAAGCCAAAAGCAAAGTTTTTAGAAGCTTGTAGACTGAACTCTTTCGAAGACTAAGAAGACATATGTCTTTGACATATTTTTGACAAAAGTAGAAGACCTTTCCGCTGTTAACTATGAAGACTTACCAACTTATATAAGTTGGTGATTACCTTTTTACTTTTGTCAACTATACATTATGGTTTATTTTCTGTAACTTGCTACTTTAATACTTTTATCCTTATTGTAATACAATAAGATGTAAGCTATGGCATCTCATAGTCACATGAGGCAATGTGTCTTTTGACTCTACATTAATCTTGTTGACTAGATTAGTGTCTAGCTGCCTTCAAAGTATGGCTAGCTATAGGTTGTAGTATAAAGTATCTTATGTATTAGTCTTAGGACTAAGCTTGATAACACTAGAAAACACTTGAGAGCAATATACAACATCATTGAAAAACCAATCTTTCTGTTCTTGAGTTTTGTTACTTATTATTTATTGTTTCATTGCCTGGTTCCCTATTTGATCTAGTAAGTGTCTTTAGCTGATAATCTCCAACTGAGAAACTATTGTTGAACCAGAACCGTTCCTGCATTATGTCATATATCTTATATCATTAGTTATATATATTCATCATTGTGTTTTATATTTTTAATCAGTTTATGTTATTTTTGTTATTATTATAGATTATATAAACTTGTTACTATCTGTGTTTTACAATTATAAATACACAATAATATACTTTCACCAATTTATTTTTCAAAACTCATAGTATTAAATATAAAACAAAGTGTTATTTTTGTCATTGTTTTTTATAGATTATATAATATTGTTGTTATCTATCATTGTATTTTATAATTGAAAGTATACAATTATGTTATTTCACCAATGTATTTTGCACAACTTATATTGTTTAAAATAACACAATGAAGATAAAAAAAAACATAATGAGACTGTATTATTTTGTCATTGTTTTTAGTATATTATATTAAGTAGTTGTTAATTTATTATTGTATTTTACATATTAGAGATACACAATAATGTTATTCCACCATTATATTTTTTAAAATTCATCATTTTAGAAAAAAACAATATTCAAAAAATTACAATAACTAACAAAAGGACATAATGAATCATTCTAAATACACAATGTCAAAATATGAGCTTAAAAACGTAAAAAAATTATTATCTTTTTATATAAAAATACTTTGCTCGATTTAAAGATAAACAACGTTCGTTTTATAGTGTAATTTTTAAAAAATAATAATGTCGTACGCAAAAGTCATGAAATCGGTTAAAGAAATTAAGAAACTTGCAAAAAATCAACAAAAATAATTATTCTTAAAATATGTATCTAACAAAATTTTTATTACAATTTGATCTCAAGAATTGATAAAAGAAATTTATGTTTGAGATGACCTATTACACTTTATAGTATTATGTTGGTCCATATGATTGATAATCAGTGCAAATGATTTAGAAAACTCAAATAAACCCATTGAATAACAACAATCTATCAATCTAAGCAATAACAAGTTTCATATTTTTGTCCTTAATATCCAAGCAATAACAACCTAGATGATATAAAACTCAAAAGATGATAACAATATGCTCCTAGCCAATACTCAGCCGTCACACACTCATAATAATATAGATTTCATATTAGTGTTTCCAAAAGTGTTAATTACAATGAGAGAAACATATAATATATATACAGACTCTAGTTTCGCTGACAGTGAAAGTGTCTTGACCCATAACCTAGTTTCACCCGGCGATGAAACACAGTTTCGCCGGGTAACACAAACATGCTGACTACGAGTGAAATTCAGTTTCGCTCATAGTTTCGCTAGAACAGAAACTACTAAATTACGTATGAAATAAACTAACATTTATCCTATTACAATAATAACCAAAACATAAATGATATTGATCAGTCCAACCTATTTTTGATCATCAATACTCCCCTAGGTTGGACCTCGCCCTTTGGATCTTCTGTTTGAGCTCCTGTTGATTCTTCAGTTTTCTAAACATCTTCTATAGCTTTGTCAGTTGTTTCTTTATCAGCTCCAGCTATACTCTCATCCTCTACCCCTGCACTAGCTTTTTCTAATTGCCTTGTCAGATCCTGCATATCCATTCTATGCTCGTCAGCTTGAAATACTTTATCTGTAGGCTCCCTGACCTCAACCCTTACCCCACGAGCCCTGTTTGCAACCCTAAAAAACAGGCTAGCTTCAGTTCTGGTTTCAGCTTCGGCTCTTGCCTTGATGTGGTTCTCATACAGAACCACAAGATCTTCATAACAAAATAAGTACACCTCCATTGGGTCAAACAATCTGATTTCCTCAGCATCCTTAACTCTTATACAGCTTCCCCATTCTTGTTATCATAGAACCACTTTTCATATTTTTGTAGCCTTGGAGGTTGAGGATCTTATAGTCTAACTCTGTCCAAGGTCTTGGAGGGCTTTAATTTCAGCACGACTTTCCCTTTCCAAGACACCCAATGTTTATCCTTCTTTGACATCTTTCTAACAGGTTTCATGTACCCGAATGATACAAAGTTATCCTGAGCAGCTCTTTGTAATTCAATCTCCAATGCCTTTGCCCGGGGGACTTTTATCTGCATTAATAAGTGGGAGCTTTACAAGCCTCCTCAGATCCCACCTAGGTAGTGTTTTAAAATTCTTTTGGTGGTTGAAATAAGTTATACCACCACCCCTCCTCTTGATCATTAACAATCTTTGATCAAGGTTGTACTTCCATCTTATAATCTTACGTTCCGACTGTTTGGTAGTCAATTCGCCAAGATTTTGGAATAAAGCTGTCTCTTTGGGCACTTCTTCATCAGCCTTGAACCAGTCAGACTTGTCCAAATCCACAAAATCTTCCTCAGTGGAGCTTTTGTAGTACAAGTAAGTAAGCTCCTTGCCTTCGTTTCATATAACTCTAGCTCCTTATCTAAATCAATTTCCTCATCATCCCCAGTTTCAGGTCCATCCTCCTCATCTATCAACCTAAACTCGGTTGTTTTCTTTCCCGCATTCACATCTCTCACAACCTAAACTGGTGAAATTTTCCATGTTCAAATCTTGGTCATCATTACCACCCACATCTACAAACCCTGCTTCAAATATTTCTTTTGTTTTAGCACCTACCACTACCATTAGCACCAGCCCCAGCCCTACTCGTGCCCTCTCCTGCCCTGGTCGAACCACCCACTTGCAGAAAAGGATACTTGGACATATTAGTGAGATCGTCCAACTATGCTTGGGTTAACTGGTTGGGCAGGCCAGCATTTGCCTTTAGCTCATTTACTTCTCAAAGTATCCAGCATCAATTTCTTCAAACTTTCCATCTCTTTATCCTTCTCCTTCTCTCTTAACTCTTGATTCACCAGTTTTGTCTTATTCATCCCCAACTCGTTAGCCAACGATGCATTTAGGTTTCGAATAATATCCTGGTCTAACTCTGATCTAGGATTCCTTTTTTGAGAATTTTTAGATGCTGCTTGTGTTTGGATCTCCTCTCAGTAACAGCAGCCGACTCTCCCTGGTTTGCCTTTTTCTTGGTCCTTTTCTCTCTCTGAACCCTTATTTCTTCCTTAACCTCATCTATCTCATCCTCCAGATTATAATCTTTTTCCTTGGCATATCTATTCCTCTTCTTAATTGCCTTAGCCTGCTTTCCCTGATTCTCTACTGCCCTTTTGTTTTCATTTTCTATCAGCTTCTTAATATAAGTCTGCAGAACCGTGTGAAGGGTGGTCAATACAATCTGTCTCATAATGAGGAGAGGTTTAGAACAATTAACAGTTCAAATAAGGAACTGGGTTTGAGTATGATGATACTAAGAACACAAGTAATTAGTGAGACAGAACTAAGAACAAGAACAAACAAGTATGGTTTTCAAGGATGCTGTATATTGCTCTCAAGTTCTATTACAAGTGTTTATAAAACATATCAGAATTACAAGGACCTGAGACATTTTATACTACATCCTATAACCGTCTATACTTAGAAAGACAGTCAAAAACACTAATCTAGACAACAAGATCAATGCAGAGTCAAAAGGCAAATTGCCTTTTGACTAGTGACCATGACATGCCATAGCTCACATCCCTTTCTAATATAAAAAGGTTTACAGGTACAAAAGTAGGAAGTTACAGACAAAGACCTTATTCTACTGTATACAAAAGCATGGACTTTTCACCAACTCATACAAGTTGGTGAGTCTTCAGAGTTGCAGCGGAAAGTGTGTCAGCTTTTTGTAAAGTAGATCAGAGAAAGCATGTATTCTCTGTCTTCGAAAGAAATCAGTCTTCATAGCAAAATGGCTTCGGAAGACTTTGTCTCTAAAGCTTCAGAAGACTTCATCTTTGGCTTTGAAAGATTTGGACTTTGGCTTCGGAAGATTTTACACATAAAGTATTTTCTGATGTAGAGTGTAAAACTTCCAAAGCACTTCTACTTTGTACATCCAATGCATGCATGCAGGAAGACCCTTGGTTGTTTTGGCTTCTTTGGTTGCATCAGCCTTATAATCTTCTGATATTATCTTACAAACTCCTCCTAGGCTGATGCTACCAAAACAAAGAAGTTCTTCAAATGTTGATAGTCCTCATCAGGATCAAGACCAAGCCTCTCTTCATGATTTGGTCAGGATCCCTCAGACTCATAGTATCTTCTCATATCATAGAGATCATGTAGAGGAAGATCAAGCATGTCTTGCCAGAAGTAGACATCAAGACCTCCTTGATCTCTGATGACATACCATCTGTCCGGATTAGCAGCGAAACTCCAGGACAAGATGGGTCTTCCAATAGCAAGAGGTTCTACTTGAATAGGAGTTGGTTGAGCAGCCTCTTCATACACTTCCTCAGGATGCGCTGACTCATCCTAAGGGGTGAAGATGGATGCCTTGGTCTTCTTCTTCTTTGAAACACTTTTCCTGGCCATCATTTTCCTCCTCTTTGAAGTTTTCAACTGAGAGGACGGGTCTTCAGCACCAGATTGTTCTGTTGTGTCCTTCTTAATTGGGATCTCTTCTCTCACAGGTTCAGAAGGAGTGAGAAGTGGACCCTGCTACGGATCAAAATATGAAGTTGGCTGAGATGCAGCTCTAGGATCAGGTTGTGTTGTCTCAGGGGTTCAACCTTCACCTCAACTTCAGGTTGAGCTGGACTTGGTGGAGAATGCAAGTCTACAAGCTCTTCCTTCTTGATCTTTTGCTTCATCAATCTTATATGCTCATCCATGGTGGATAGAGACATAGGACCAAGCCTCCTTCCAGAGAATACGTACAGATTGAAGAAGCTCATCATCCTTTCTCTATCTTCAGGCTTCTTTTGGCTTTTGTGGATGATGGCCCTTGACCTTGAAGCTTTTTCCCTTAACTTTCTTTCAGCAGCTTTTCTTTCTTTTGTAGCTTGTTCCTCCAGCTGCTTTAGATATTCAAACTCAATGTACTCAAAGGATAAGGGAAGAAGTGCAGCTTCCTGATAAAGTCCTGTGGCACTTAGGTAGTTGATCATATTCATTCTTTCAGCTTCCCTATCTACCTGAGGTTGTGCAGCTTCCACAGTCTCTGTCTCAGGACTTTCTTGAACTGGGGAGAGGATAGGAGCATGTTTGTAGAGCCTTTTTAGTCTCCTTTCTTCCTTGATCTTGAGGAGTAATGCTGCATCTTCTACTCCCTCCTCTCCTTTGACAACTCAGTGTCAGCCAGCTCATTCAACTTTTCTAAGGGAAGAGATATGAGTTTATCAACGTTATAGTTCATGGTCCCCAGGTAGTTTAGCCTGGCTGCCCTCAACTCATCATCTTGAGTGTTTGGCTTGGGGGTAGCCTGGATAGCAGCTTGCATAAAGCCTGAGGACCCTCCTGAACATTCTCCCCTTAGCTTCCTCTTCCACTCTCTCTCTCTCTCTTCTCCTCCTCTAACTCCTCAGAGGTCATTTTCCTCTTCCCTTTGTTAAGCACAAGCCTTGGTGACTCATGGTGGAGAGAGCTTTGGCCTTTATTGCTTGGTTTAGCAGTCAAGCTCTGGCCAGAAAGAGGATATGAAACACCTTCCCCAGCTGGTGCCTCACTGAAGGTACTGGGTGCTGAAGGAGATCCTATCTCAAGGTTCACAGGCTTAACTTTTGGGCCTTCAGTCAAAGCTTTCCCTTTGAAGCTAATCTCAAGGTCCACTTCAACATCCAGCTGACCAAAAATCTCACCTGCTAGCCTTTGTCTATATAATTTTGATCTCATCTTGAACTCTTCAACCACCCTTCCTTGAATCCAATCTGCTAATCTCTCAGCTTGTCTGTTTTGGCTAGGGTTGACAAGGGGAGATCAACCAGATGGATGCACTCATAGAAACTCAGGTTTGTAAAATTGAAGATCTCTTGTTGACCTTGAGCTCTAAAGATGACAAGAGCCTTTCTTTCTGTGTCATACCTCCATCCTAAGATTGGGTTCTCAGAGTGAAGAGATGGGGTAGACATGGCTCTAGGTATACCCTCCTCAAATAGGTTGTATATGAGTAAGTCCACATCAACGTGGACTTGAGGATGTTTTTGAGTATGGACTATTGAAAGTGAGGGTGGTGAATCCTCTAAGTCCATACTTTGAGAAGAACTCCCAGGTTCTATGACTGTTCTGACTTTCTTCCCCTTTTTGGTAGAATCACTTTCTTGCATAAATGAGCTGGGGGTTGAGTCTTTCACATTCATAGGTTCTTGTGGACCTGGTTTAGTTGTTCTTTATGGTCTCTCAGCTAGCTTGCCCTTGAGATCGGTGATCTCAAGTTGCTGGTCGTTGACCCTCTTTTGTAAGATAGTCACCTGAGATTCTAGGTGACTAATCTTGGAGACTAAATAGGTGCAAGTTTTAGTCAATGGGTGCACCTTTAGTTTCAGACTCCCCTTATCTTCATCAAAAGAATCACGGGGGGATGAGAGAATAGGACTAATGTCTTCTGCTTCATCACCAGCATAGTGTTCTTGGCCGCTGGATTTCCCCTGCATCATGACAACTTCAAGAAAAGTGTCAAGAGGCTGGCTTGGCATGGTCGAGGCCTGACTGATGTAATCACTTTCTAAAGTGAGAGCCTCTTCCAAATGGATCTCCTGAACAGGTTCAGGAAGATCCACCTCAGTGGGGGGTGGATGATGTGGGCTAGACATGGGTGAGACAGGGGTACTCATCTATCCTTGAGTAGGGGTGGAGAAGAGAGACTCATGGTACTCACTAAAGCCCATGTCTTCATCATCATAGAAGTCAAGGATAGGAATTGGTTGGTTGAGATCTAGAAGCTGGGGATGGTAACTGTCCCCAGAAGGTTGTTCACTAGAGTGTTGAGACTCTGAGTGAAGGCTTAAGGCTGGTTGGGTTGTGAGCTTATCAGGCTGAGCATGAGAAACCTCAGCACTGATCATTTGAGAGATGGGAGTGGTTTGCTCTTCCGGGGAAGTGGAGCTCGAGTGTCCACTTCCTCCTGCATGGTTGGTGATATGGGGGCCTGCACAAGCTAAATAGCATGTGCAGGGGTTCGTTTGGTTTTTGTCTTGTAGGTGATGGTTATTATGGGCTGTATTTGTTGTTGGGAGGTGAAAGGTGTGGGTTCAACACTAGCTGGTGCTGCTAGGTTGCCACCTTGAGCAATGAGCTCAAAGATTTTTAGGACTAGGGCTATTTCTACCTCGGAGAAGCCAATAGTTGGCTTCCTTATTATTTTAAAGACGTCGAGCTTCATCTGTCCTAGTTTTAGAATATTACCTGTTCCCCTCAACTGTGTGCCCAGTTCATAGTTAAGAATGTGTAGGACATATCTAGGGAACATGTAATACTCTAGGGAGTCCAAGTTAGCAAGCAAATTGGTATATACAAATTGAGAATACCTAAACTTGACCCCCTGAACCATTCCATGGACTATGAAGGAGAGGTCTTCTGGAATCTGGTCCCATCCTCCATGCTTGTGGACAAGCTATGTATGTGTATGACAACATGGAGGAGGTACTTCCATTGAGATGAGACCTTCCCCTTTCTGAAGGTCTTGATTGAGAAGTCACCCTCATAGCCCATCTGTGCAAAAGAGTGGTTGACTGCAACTTTGGGAAAGGACAGGTCACCTTCTATATCATCCAGCTGAAGATGTGTGTTAATGGTGGCCAGAGTGATGAAGATTGTCCTCCCAAAAACTGTGGCAGATAGTGGCTTCTCCCCATCCATGGTGACCTCTTCGCAGGTCCGCTAAAACTCCAACAAGTGATCCTCATAGAGAGGAGGATCAATGGTGAGGGAGGTGAAGTAGTTGGTCAAAGAAAGATAACGACAAACCTCTGAGAAACCTGGATCTTTCTCAGAGTCTAACAGAGCAACCTGATTATATTGCCTATGAAGATGCATGGAAAAATCAGGTTGGTTTTTACGGTCAAGGTTGGCCATTTGAAGTAGCTTTGTGATGAAGGAAGATAAGAACGAAGACGGATTGTGGTTGAAATTAGGTTAGAGAATTTGAAGATGAAGAAGAGAATAAGAAGAGGGGGAATCATTGTGAGAATATATATGAAATGGATTAGAGACAAAGTTAAAGCAAAAGGATAAACTTTGAAATCCGGATGTCGGTCCCACCTCTGAAAAAGTGCCCAAAAAGGTAGTTTCTTGGAAGTTGAAAATCTTCTGAAGATAAATTTGCTTCGGAAGTTTTGAGAAAAAGCTTCCAAAGCTAATTTGGCTTCGGAAGATATTCTTAAGAGTTGTGAAAATTTGGCTTCAGAAGAAAAATACTTAGATAATTTTTCTTCCGACACATATTTGGTTTCAGAAGATATTAAGACTTGGGAGTTTTATTCTAAAGAGAATAAATCTTTCGAACTTAATTGCTTTCGGAAGATATTTGTCCTTCAAATATATGCAAGTACTTAGAAGTATATTTAAGCTTCGGAATATATTCTCAGAATTTCTTCCAAACGTAAATTTTTTAGAAGTAGTTATTTGATTTGAAGACATACATTTCTTCCGAAGGCAACTTGGAATCTTCCGAAGAAAAATATGTTTTGAAAAATTTTCAAAAATCTAAGAAATATCATTAAAAATTTTCTTCCAAAATAAACTGGGCTTATGAAGGTGACAAAAATAGACAACTTAGGACACACAGATTTTAGAAATAAAGTTGATTTAAGTTTTAAGAAAATCTACTCAAAGTTAATCATCCCAATAGCTAATACAAGATATTTGAATCTTTGTTCATCAAAGGCTTTAGTGAACAGATCAGCATATTGTTCATTTGTGTTAACTTTGACTAGTTTAATTAATCCCTTCTCAAAGTTATCTCTAATCAAATGATACCTGATATTGATGTGTTTGGTCCCGGAGTGCTACACAGGATTCTCTGTAATAAAGATAGCACTGTTGTTGTCTATGTGGATGGGAGTCTCTTTGAAGTTGAATCCATAGTCTAGCATCTGATTCTGAATCCAAAGCACTTGAGCACAGCAGCTTGCAGCAGCAATGTATTCAACTTTAGCAGTTGATGCAGAGACACAGGATTGTTTCTTGCATTGCCATGAGACAATCCTTCCACCAAGGAATTAACACCCCCCTGATGTAGACTTTGTAGTCATGTTGCAGCCACCATAGTCACTATCTGTATAAGCATACAGATTGAAGTCAGAATTCTTTGGATATCAAGGCCAAGCTTGGGAGCACCTTTGAGATATCTAAGAATCCTCTTGATAGCAACGTGGTGTGACATCTTAGGGTTGGCTTGATATCTTGCACAGATGCATGTGGCAAACATGATATCAGGTCTGTTGGTTGTGAGGTATATAAGAGACCCAGTCATAGACCTATAAAGATGTTCATCCGCACACCTCCCCTCAAGATCAGGTCCAAGGGTGTGGTTTCTGGCTATGGGTATCTTAGCAACCTCACAATCAGTCATGTTGAATCTTGTAAGTATGTCTTGTACATACTTTGACTGACTTATGAAGATTCCATTATCAACTTGCTTCACTTGAATTCCCAAAAAGAAATTAAGTTCCCCCATGGAACTCATTTCAAATCTATTCTTCATCAGCCTCTCAAAGTCTTTGCAGAGCTTTGGATTAGTTGACACGAAGATAATGTCATCCACATATACTTGAACTAGCATTAAGTCATTCCTTGTTCCTTTGATGAAGAGAGTTCCATCTATAGTACCCCTCTTGTAACCATGTTGACAGAGATACTGAGATAGTGTCGCATACCACTTTCTTGGAGCTTGGTACAGCCCATAAAGAGCTTTACAAGCTTGAAGACATAATCAGGATGATCTGGGTCTACAAAGCCAGGTGGTTGTTTGACATACACCTCTTCATCAATCACCCCATACAGAAAAGCACACTTGACATCAAGTTGGTAGACCTTGAAATCCTTGGATGCAGCAAAAGCCAGGAATATTCTTACAGCTTCTAGTCTTACCACAGGAGCAAAAACATCTGTGGTATTCAAGATGGTGCATGGTCATCCAAATGACCTGAGGAAACCAATGAATGGTCTCCTTTTATGCCACAACTCATAAGGAGTTTTATCATAAGTCTTAACTACTAAAACTCTATTCTGCACATAGCAGGCTATGTTAATAGCCTCTGCCCAGAAGGTGATGGGTAGTTTAGAGTCAGAAAATATGTTTCTTGCAGTCTCAATAAGTGTCCTGTTTCTCCTCTCAGCAACACCATTTTGCTGAGGAGTCCTATGAGCACTATATTGTCTTGTAATACCCTTTTTATCATAAAATGCATCAAGGATTTGATTCTTAAATTCTGTTCCTTGATCACATCTTATGGTCTTGACCTTGTGATCAGATTGTCTCAATCTTCATAATGAAATTCTTCAAGATCTCAGGAGTCTCATCCTTAGTTCTAAGGAAAAAGACCCAAGTGAATCTTATGAAATCATCTGTGATCACTAAATAGTATGAGGTCCTTCCTAGACTCATTACATTGGTAGGGCCAAAGAGATCCATTTGTAATAAGTGTAGTGGAGTATTGATAGTGTTCCTTTCCTTTGGCTTGTTAGACACTTTGTGTTGCTTCTCTTTTTGGCATGCAACACAATGATCATCACTTGTAAACTCTTTCTTTAGAACTCCAATTACCAAATCATTCTTAATTAATTTATTCATATTTTTAAAGTTTATATGGCACATTCTTTTATGCCAGAGGAAAGACTCATCACTATTTGCTTTAGATAGAAAGCAAAAAACTTCTCCTGATGGAGATGTTTCCTACAGGTCCATCTTGTACATGTTCCGTTTCCTGAGGGCTCTGAGCAGGATATGCTCTTGAGGAATGATCACCCCGGGCTTGAGAATAATGCACTCATGCCCAGTAAAGAGTATGTCATGTATCTGATCATAAAATTAGGATACACTCAGTAGATTTTATCCAAGCTCCTTAACAAAATTTACCTTCTCAATTATGAGCTTACCATTTGTGACCATGCCCCTTCCAGTAAGGTAACCACCAGCATCTCCTCTAAAAGAAACTGGTCCTCCATCAATTTTCTTAAAATTATGAAGCAAAGAACCATTGCTAGTCATCTGCCTGGAACAACCACTATCAATGATCCCATATTTCCCTTGGTCTTTAGTTATTCCTGCACAAAAATAAGTGGTTAGTTACACTTGGAAACCCAAGCCTCATTAGTCTTGGGCTTTTCAAAGTGATCTGAAGACACTGTAATAGTAACAGATCCTATATTCAAGCTTTGAGGATCATTAGTTGCTGTTGATGAAGAACTTTCAGTCACCAGGTCTTTCTTCATCTTCCACACCATATTCGGAAGATTGGACTTGACCTTCAACACCTGGGAAGTTTCAACAACTTCTGAAGTTTTGGAGACTGGACCTTCAAAAGATCTTGCTTTCACTACAGCATGCTTTAGTACTTCGAAAGCATTCCTTTCTTCCAAGACCAAAATTTCTTCCGAAGGAAAGTTTTCACTTGTTTTCTTCTTCAATTTGCAGCTTCCGAAGGAAACAGATTTTCCTTCCGAAGATTGCTTCTCCTTCTTCTCCGTAGAAGTTTTCTCTTTGATCATGTGGATGGTAATTTTAGGATTGTAAATGCAATCCTTAGCCAAGTAAGAAGTACTACCACACATGATGCAGTCCATTTGCTTCCTTCAGAGAGTCTTCTTCTGAAAGGAAGACTGAACTTGATCACTTTCCTTCTCCATCTTCACCTTCACAGATGATGCTGCAAGCTTCTTAGGGAGAGGCTTGCTCTTGGAACTGGATGGTTCAGGCTGTGTAGCAGTGGTACATAGTAGATCAGTTTTCTTCTCCTTGCTGAGATGATTTGAACCTGAACTAGAACTCCTGGTACTATAGTTCATGGTTGGGTCTTCATCCTTCACCACTTTAAATCATAAAGAGATAAACACTTGTTTTTGCTTAGAGTTAAAAGTGGCCTTGATTTCTTGAGCCTTTTTTTCCGTTATCTTGGCTCTCTTGATCAAGTTCTTTCTTTAAGACTTGGTCATCCCAGCTTTTTCATCTCTCTCCTCAGGAGAATAGTGTCCCTTCTTAGGATGGTCCTCTTCACTATTCTCAGACACATCCTTCACTATCTCCTTCATATCCTCTTTAGCAATGGGGTCTATGAGGGGAAGCTCACCTTTATAAGTTCCACACCTAGAGATCTTACAGATAAAAGAGTGTGTGGAGGAGTTATCTTAGTAGATCCTAGTCCCTGCTTATTTTGATAACAAACTTGTGCATGTAGGGATGAGGATATCATGTTCTTGAAGGTCTCTTCTTCAAGAACAAGTTTTTCTGCCCGGGCTTTGCTGATCACAAGCTCAGCCTGGCATTCAATTGACTTAGCGATGAGATCTTTGATCTGAGTCCTGTAGTTGGTATGTTCATGCTTTAGAGTTGAAATGGTTATCTCTAGATCTTCTATTTTCAATTTATAATCATTTTCAGATCTTTTGAAATCAGCTTTTAAGATATTTAAGGACTCAAGATCTGATCTCATCTCTAAGATATAGGGCCTATACTTATGGACTTTAGCAATACATTCAGGAGTATAGAGGTGTTCCAATACCTTGGCTTCATCATGGTCTGCCATAAGTGCTTGGTTGGGAGCAGCATCCTCCACCTGAAAGCTCCAGTCAAAGCCTCCTTCTTCAGCAACTGCAGCATGTTGCTTGGACTTCTCATTCTGGTGTGCTCCTTCAGTGTAGTTTGGCCTGGCTTGTGCTTGGCCACCATTTGACTTAGGTGCCTTGCACTTTCTGGCAAAGTGACCCATTTGGTTACAATTGTAACACTTCACCTTACCTTTGTCCAGCCCAAACTTTCCACTGGACATATTGCTGGGAAACTTCCTCCCGATCCTCTTGTAGAACTTCTTGGCCCTGTGAGTGAGAAGAGTCATCTGCTGGACTATTTTCATATACTCCAGATCATCTGGATGGATACAGTCTAGGTCTTCAAGTGTGAAGAGAAAGTTTCCTGTACTTTCATATGAAGACATAAAAGCTTGAGAAGAACTTGTCTCCTGGAATGGGCTTCCAGGGATGTAGCTCTCCCTTGGTGTCTCCGGGAAGGTGATGAAAGGCCCCGTTTGTGAGGTTTCAGGGTAGCAGATAAGGTGGTGTTGTGGTTCTCTGCTGTCCCTTTCAACCACATGAAGGGCTGAACTCTGTTGGATGCTGGAGTTACCAGATGAATTTTGCATATTCATCTACATCTGGTAACCACTGAGTATGCCATACAACTCAGTGAGAGTAAGGGTCTTGAGGTTTTTAGTCCTCTTAATGACCACACAATAGTGTATCCATTGTCTGGGAACAGAGGACATGAACTTCCTTATAATATCCCTATTCTCAAGAGTTACTCCAACATCCATTAGAGTATCTACAATCTCAACATACCTGAAGTACTGTTTAGTCATCGTTTCACCTGTCTTGAAGGTGAAGTTCTCAAACTACTGCTTCAAGAGGTCCTTCTTGTTCTCTTTTGCTTCATTTGGCCCCTTATACATTAGCTTCAGTGCATCCCACAGTTGCTTGGTAGTCTTGCACTTCTTGAAGCCTCTTTAGATAGAGTTTGGAAGAGCAGTTTGGAGGGCGGTCATGGCCTTCTGATCTATGTCAATCTTCTTCCAGTCTTCATCAGAATAATCAGCCACTTCCTTTGGTATCATACCATCACCAGCAGCAGTTGAAGGGGTGGATGGTACATGAGGTCCATAGACAACAGATCCCCACATCCTGTAGTCTTGAGACTTGATGAAGCCTTCCATTCTTTGGCACCAAGTATCAAAGTCATCAGGAGTGATCAGTGGAGACTTTGTCATAGTACCAATTTCTATATCAGCCTTTGTGATAGCTGCCATTTGAGATGTTAAGTATTTTATGAAACTGAAGGGATTTAAGATGGTGAGATCTTACAATCAAGAGCCTAAAATGATCTGATACCAATTGCAGGACTGTGTGAAGGGTGGTCAATACAATCAATCTCACAATGAGGAGAGGTTTAGAACACTTAACAGTTCAAATGGGGAACTGGGTTTGAGTATGATGATACTAAGAACACAAGTAATTAGTGAGACAGAACTAAGAACAAGAACAAACAAGTATGGTTTTCAAGGATGCTGTATATTGCTCTCAAGTTCTATTACAAGTGTTTACAAAACATATCAGAATTACAAGGACCTGAGACATTTTATACTACATCCTATAACCGTCTATACTTAGAAAGACAGTAAAAAACACTAATCTAGACAACAAGATCAATGTAGAGTCAAAAGGCAGATTACCTTTTGACTAGTGACTATGACATGCCATAGCTCACATCCCTTTCTAATATAAAAAGGTTTATAGGTACAAAAGTAGGAAGTTAAAGACAAAGACCTTATTCAACTGTATACAAAAGCATGGACTTTTTACCAACTCATACAAGTTGGTGAGTCTTCAGAGTTACAGCGGAAAGTGTGTTAGCTTTATGTAAAGTAGATCAGAGAAAGCATGTATTCTCTGTCTTCGAAAGAAATCAGTCTTCACAGCAAAATGGCTTCGGAAGACTTTGTCTCTGAAGCTTCGGAAGACTTCATATTTGGCTTCGGAAGATTTGGACTTTGGCTTCGGAAGATTTTACACTTAAGAGTATTTTCCGATGTAGAGTGTAAAACTTCCGAAGCACTTCTATTTTGTACGTCCAGTGCATGCATGCAGGAAGACCCTTGGTTGTTTTGGCTTCTTTGGTTGCATCAGCCTTATAATCTTCTGATATTATCTTACAAAGTCCAACTTTCAGCTGGGTACATATTCACCCAGAGATATGTTATTTTCCTAATGAAATCATGTGTCACAGCAGAGCAGTCAGCAAAGATTCTGGTATTCATTTGAACCAGATTCTTGGTTTCTCCATGTTTGGGCAAATCAGGCTTCCGATCATCCAACAACATCTGCACAAACATGGGATACAACAATCATTGGTCCTTCTTTAGAGCCATTATGTTTTCACTCGTACAATCAAAGATCAGTTTAGCTATATTGGCCTTCTACCCTCTGTAGAACACTATCATGGCCCTGGCCCAATGCAGATTTAGTCGATATGATCCTCCTTTCCTGTGGTCCAAGCACATAATGAAGACATGTGCAATGTACCTCCATTCTTTGACATGAAGGACTTATTAATCTCTTTCCTTGAACCAAAAGCTGGTCCCTCATATCCGATGCTCCTAAATGCTTCCAACACTTGTGCCTTAGACGTCACAACCTCGTCTCCATAATCCTCCTCTAGCTTCAATACTCTAGCAATAGTTTCCACAGTTATAGAAATATCATGACCATGGATCCTAGCTTTGATCTGGTGTGGACTAGGCCCAAGGTCATACTCTGTTGTCCTCCAGAGATCTCTGATTTGAAGATCATAGATAACAGGAACGTGGGATATAGCATAACTGATCCGAGACTCCTTTAGCCACTTGATAAAATCTTTGAATCCAATAGTCTTCGGGTTGTTGTCATCCAGCAATACCACTATATTAGTTCTGTCATCAAACTTTAGGTTTGCCATTTGAACTGAAAAACAAACGGAAGTTGGTCAGTTAAAGCGTTGGTATAAGACATGATCAACGAAATATAACAAAAGCATAAAAATTTTGAAAAATTTAGTAGTTTTGCTGATGCCGAAACTATAGTGTCACAGCTGAGAAAGTATAGATTCGCTGTGACTCAGACACAAAATTATATGTCCGAGTGAATCAATAGTTTCGCTCGGAAATTTTGAACTTTCGTTCAGTTTCGCTGGTTAAAGGCGTAGTTTCGCTGAGCGTATCAGCAAAACTCCGACGATGCTAATCAACATATATAACATATTTAACGGTTAAAACCTTGATTAATGTTATGAAACAGGTTTGAAAAACCAACCGTGAAACTTAGAAACAGTAAAATGCTAAGGAAATCAACAAGAAATGGATTTGAATGCAACGGCTCAATCTAGGGCACAGTTTTGTTGATATGCGAATATGAGAAACTGATGCAACACTGTTCTATATATATACCCTAGCAAAACATATGAAATCATGTTAACCAGCGCTGAGCGAATGTGCCGGCAAATCTCTAGATTCGCTGAGCGAAAGAGCCAGCGAAACTTAGTTTCTCTAAAACTTAACACTTAACAAATTTTTGTAATTTTTTGAGTTTTTTAATTTTTATGGAATGTTTAAAGATTTATATAAAGAAAAGATTTCAAAAAATTCTTCAGCGCACAAAACCAACACAAAACACAAAACACAAAACAAAATAAAATAAAAATTAAAGATAAAAACAAAAAAAAATAAAAGGATATAAGCACTTCTTTTTCAAGAAATTTCTCAGAGATTCATAGATTGGCGGGATTGCTGATATGTTTATCCTTTTAAACCCATGTCTTATTCTTTTCAACAAGTAATCTACAGCTGTCTTTATCATGTTTTAGTTTTGATTAAAGAAGCTCTAGTAACTTGGTCCCCACAAACATTTGGCAAAGGGCTCATCCTGTCATCATGGTTTATTAAACAATATGATTGACTCTGTTTGATTTTCTTTTGAGATACATAGAATCATTTGAGAATGCAATATTTGATACTTCTGTGATGCAACATAGACAATGATAATTTGAGAACCATTGTGAATGTTTTTCTTGTTGAATTTTTTGGTGGATCTTTCGACAATGATCTTGATTTATGAAACATTGTGACTTTATTTTGGGGAGCAGATGATGAGAGCTCTAGGTCTATACTCATATATAACAGAGGAGATGATCACCTGAGCGTGCTGATGAAGCTTTAGGTCTATACTCATGTATAACATAGAAGATCATCACTCCAGGTCAATGTTCACACATAGCAGAGGAGATAAGCACGAGATATAATTCTGAAGAGCTAACAAGAAGCATCAATTCAGAGGCTTTTCTGAAGGTCTAGACTAGAAGCATTTGTTGTGCTAACTAGAAGCATCATTCAGGGCTTAGGGATAGGGTGATTTGGGAATTTTGGGGAAATCAAAACGGAGATTTGAAACTCTCAACCCATTTTTGACAAGGACTTGTAACTTTATGCAGACCAAGATGTCACAGGGATAATCCTTATCACCCAACACAAAGCTATTGACCTCCTTCAAACTTTTTTTGGGGTTCCTGAAAAGACAAAATTGAAAAACTTTAAGAGTTTATGTAAGGAACATCTGAAGATTAAAGGCTGATGCAACCAAAGGATACCAAAACAACCAAATCTTCCTGCATGCACTAAGGAATAAAGATGAACTAGCTTCGGAAGTTTTACACTCACAAATAAGTCTGAGTGTAAAATCTTCCGAAGCCAACAGTTCAGAAGAAGTTACTTCGAAAGTTTCACACTTATCATAAAATTATTACAAGTGTGAAATCTTTCGAAGCCAAAGACTCATTTCTTCCGAAGCCAAAGATGAAGTCTTCCGAAGCTTCAAAATACAAAGTCTTCCGAAGCCATTTTATTGTGAAGACAGATTTCTTCCGAAGATAGAGAAAAGATGCTTTCTCTGAGTTACTTTTTGATAAAGTTGATGTACTTTCCGCTACTGCTCTAAAGACTCACCTGCTAACATTAGTTGGTGAAACTTCCATACTTTATCAAATAGTAGAAAAAGTCTTTGACTGTAACTTTCCACTTTTGTTCCTGTAGACTTGTCTATATTAGATTAAGTCAGTGAGCTATGGCATGTCATAGTCACTAGTCAAAAGGCAATCTGCCTTTTGACTGTAGATTGATCTTGTTGTCTAGATTAGTCAAAATCCTAACTATCTTTTTGCATATTGACGGTTGTAGGTTGTAGTATAAATAGTCTTCGGTTCTTGTAATTTGATATACTTTCAAACACTTGTAATAGAACTAGAGAATCAATATACAACTTTCTTGAAAACTTAATCTTGTGTTCTTGTGACTTTATTCTTGTTCTTATAGTTCTGTCTCTTTAATATTACTTGTGTAGCTTGTATCATCAGTGAAGTTATCAGTTTTCTATTTGAGTGGTTAAGTGATTTAAGATCACTCCTCTTGTGAAGCTAATTGCACAATTAAGTACCCTTAACAGTCCTGCAATTTATTATTTATTCTCTCCTGAAATTCTATTTGATTGCCATCTAAGAGAAATTTCTATTTTTCATATTTTTAAAGAACAAAAGAGTGAAGGAATATGGGTCATGAAGTTTCTCAAGATTAAAACAAAGAAAATATGAACATAAAAGAAATATTTACATTTTTTTACACAACTTTTTATGAAAAGAGTTTTCAAAAAGATATTAATCCCAGAATGGAGATCAATTCATAAAAACAAGGTTTGTCGAATGTTTTAGTGAAAAGATCAGCCTTTTGATTCTTTGTATCAATTGGGATAATATTAATGAAACCCTTTTCTTGAGCATCCGGGATTGCATGAATCCTTGTTTCAATGTGCTTGTTATGAGTGTGATAAACTGGATTTTTAGATTCCAATAGCTGCTTCATTATCACAAAAGAATGGTTTATGAAGGAAATTGATTCCATAATCCATCATCCGATGTTGAATCCAAAGCACTTGGAAGCAAAAGCTTGTTGCAGCAACATATTCAACTTCTCCTGTGGATAGAGATACTGTTGTCTACTTCTTGCTCTGCCACGAAACAAGACAATCCCCGAGATATTGACATCCACCAGTGAAGGATTTCCTATTAATCCTGCAACCACCATGATCACTATCAGAATAAGCATGTAAATCAAAGTTCCCTCCTTTTGGATACCAAAGACCCAAACGAGAGGAACCCTTTAAGTAACGAAAGATGCGTTTTTTCATGTGATTCATTGGGATTGGCTTGATAACGGGCACAATAGCACACGGCGATTGTAATATCCGGATTACTTGTAGTGAGATACATGAGAGATCTAATCATGGAACGATAACGATGAGCATTCATGGACTTCCCATTATCATCTGGAGTTAAGCAGGTTTGAGCAGTGAATGTAGTGAGTTCTGGAGAAGCATCATCCATCTTGTACTTTGTGAGAATCTCTTGAATGTACTTTTTTTGGTGAATCAAAATACCATCAGGCTTTTGTTCAACCTGCAACCCTAAGAAAAAGCACATCTCCCCCATCATGCTCATTTCAAAGTGATCCTTCATTACCTCTTAAAATTCTTTACACAACTTCTCATTTGTTGACCCAAAAATGATATCATCAACGTACACTTGAACAATCAACATCTCACCATCAACCTCCTTCTTGAATAGTGTCATATCTATAGTACCACGAGAGAAACCCTTGCTAAGCAGATACTGTGTCAGAGTTTCATACCAGATGCGGGGAGCTTGATGTAATCCATATAAGGATTTATCAAGTTTATATACTTTTTCTGGAAAATTTGGATCCTCGAACCCGGTGGCTGACAAACATAAATCTCCTCATCAATGTTCCCGTAGAGAAATGCACACTTCTCGTCCATCTAAAAAACTTTAAAGTTCTTGTGAGTAGCGTGAGCAAGAAAGATTCTGATGGCTTCAATGCGGGCAACCGGAGCAAACTCTTCAGTGTAGTCAATTCCCTCCTCCTAAGCAAATCCTTGAACAACCAGTCTTGCTTTGCTGCTTACTACCACACCTCGATCATCTGGCTTGTTCATGAATACCCATTTGGTACCGATGGGAAACTTGTTTGGAGGAAGACCAACTAACTCCCAAACTTTCAACTTCCTGAACTGCTAAAGCTCCAACTGCATAGATTCAACCCAACTTGGGTCTTGAAGTGCTGCTGAGATATTTTTAGGAACAATTTGAGATAAGAAACATGCATAGAGGCATTCATTTATCAGTACAGACTGTCTCCAAGTCCTCACACCATCTGTAATGGATCCGATGATGTAATCATGTAGGTGATCTTTTAAGGTTTTAAAATTAGTAGTAAGGGTTAATGGATTGAATTGAGATGAAGATGTGGTTTGTGATGGTTGTGAAGGGGTAATTGGTTGTGATGGAGGAATTAGTTGTGATGGAGGTGGAGGTGGAAGATCAAATGGAGGTGGAGGTGGAGGGTCAGTTGGTGGTTGTGGATGGGGTTTAGAAGGAGGAATGATTTGCATATTTGTTTGAGGAACAACATCATCATCAAATACTAGAAGGTTGAATGATTTGAAGACAGTGTTGGAGTCATAGAACCATTCTGGGTCATACCCCATGTTTGGTGAATTTGACTCCTGCCAATCAACATAGAAGGACTCTTGCACAATACACGTTCTTTTGTTGTACACCCGATAAGTCTTTTGTGAGGTAGAATAACCAAAAAAGAAACATTCATCAGAAATTGCACCAAACTTTGAATTCTGAGCTTGAGTATTCAGCAAAGTGCACGAGCAGCCAAACGAACGGAAGAAGTCAATCAAGGGTTTCTTTCTACGAAGAAGCTCATAAGGAGTCTTCATCTTGTCTTTCATAATTAGAACCCTATTTAGTACATAGGATGCACAGTTGACTGCTTCTGCCTAGAAAATAATTGCTAGCTTTAACTTAATTAGCATAGTCCTTGCTGCTTCAATAAGGGTCTGGTTCTTCCTTTCAGCAACACTATTTTGTTAAGGTGTCCTAGCAGCACTAAACTGTCTAAGAATCCCTTTGCTTGTACAGAAGGAATCAAAGATATGGTTTTTGAATTCAGTTCCATTATCACTTCTGATGGCCATAACCTTCCTTTTGCTGATGTTTTCAATTATGAGGATCAATTTCAGCAACTCTTCTGTGGTTTCTCCCTTGTGTGCTAGAAATTATACCCAAGTGTATTTTGAATTATCATCTGTAACAACCAGACAATAAGATTTATTAGCAATATATTTAACACTAATAGGGCCAAATAAGTCAGTAAGTAACAATTCAAGGGGTTTTGAAATTGTATTTTCAAGTTTAAGCTTGTGTGGCTTTTTGTGCTTTTTCCTTGAGCACAAGCAATGCACTTTTCTACCACTGAGAAATCTTTAAGTGGTAGCCCCCTGACAAGATTGTTCTTAACCAACTTATTGATATTCTTTAAATTAACTTGTCCTAAACGTCTATGCAACAAAAAGAATTTAGAAGATGAAGTTTTTGATAGAAGACATGTCACGGTTGAGGTGGGTTCTTTTGATCCCATATCCAGTAGATAGGTATCATTCTTCCTTGGAGCACGCATGATCACTAACTCTTCAGGGATAGTTAACTCTGGTTAAACAAACAAGCATTCGTTGGACATAAACAGCACTGGAATATCTTTATCACAGATTTGTGGTACACTTAAGAGATTGAATGCTAGTTCTGGGACATAGTTCACTTTCTCTAGAGTTAAAGAACCATTCGATACTTCCCCTTGACCGATCATCTTTCCTCCTTTCTTGTCTCCAGCAAAAGCAACATATCCTCCATTTATTATACAATAGTTAGTAAGTAGGTCCTCAACCTGGTCATATGCCTGGAGCATCCACTATCAACATGCCAATAGCTATTGATAGCTTTTCTGGAATGATCCTGGCATCTGAAGAGAAATTAGTTACAGTTGGAAATTAGGACCCAAGTTTTGACTAACTTAAGTCTCGGAACTGAAGATTTTTTGCAAAAAAATTCATTGAAAAAATGTTTTAATCTACTTCCTAATGAACTATTATTTACATTTCTACCATTAATCTCAGGGCAATATTTAACTACATGATCATCCTTCCCACATCTAAAATAATGAGATTTTAAACCTTTCTTCATACATTTTGAAACAGGAGCCTGATCTATTGATATCTCTTCCTCACATTCAGACATGTGTGAATTAGAATTGCTATAAGAGTCATACATTTCTTTTGATTTTCCTTTTGTGACCTTAATTTTAGTAGGTTCTGGTTCATTTACATTATTGTTACTGACATATGAGGAAGTTGTTCCTTTTCCTTAGGTTTAGAAATCCGAATTGGTGAAAAAGAGGGAATTGGATGAGAAAAGAACTTTTCTAAATAGTTTGATTTTGTTTGTCTGTCTGAAACTTTACTCGAACAAGTATCATTTTCATTAACACAAGCATTTGAAACATCATGATTCGATTCATAAACATCAGAAGATGAACAGGCTAAACTACAACGAGAACTAAACAAACCATTATCTATATCAAACTTTTGGGAAACAAATCTACTTAAACTATTGTCTATAAAAGACTTCTTGGAATTAGAAATACTAATACTAGAGCTGCCAAGGCCACTACTTGCACCATAACCATACTCCTCCCAGAATCTCCTTATGATTTACTCCCTCTAAACCTACAAACAAACTGTTAGTATCTTTCTGAATTAATTCATTAGTTGAATGAGGTGTAGGCATAGGAGAATAACAATAAGTACTCGGAGGAGGATAAACATGAGTAGTTTCTTCACTTCCCAAACCAGTCTTAATTCTAGCCCCCTGTTATTTCTTGCAAAGATCCTCATGTTTCATCCTAGATATGGTCT